>JAMOIN010001914.1:0-20815 GCA_024666655.1 Dascyllus trimaculatus
GTCAGTCAGCTGGTTACATGATGGGTCAGTCAGCTGGTTACATGATGGGTCAGTCAGCTGGTTACATGATGGGTCAGTCAGCTGGTTACATGATGGGTCAGTCAGCTGGTTACATGATGGATCAGTCAGCTGGTTACATGATGGGTCAGTCAGCTGGTTACATGATGGGTCAGTCAGCTGGTTACATGATGGATCAGTCAGCTGGTTACATGATGGGTCAGTCAGTCAGCTGGTTACATGATGGGTCAGTCAGCTGGTCACCTGATGGGTCAGTCAGTCAGCTGGTTACCTGATGGGTCAGCTGGTTACCTGATGGGTCAGTCAGCTGGTTACCTGATGGGTCAGTCAGCTGGTTACCTGATGGGTCCCGTGGTGCCCTCTGGCCCGTTGAGCTCTGCGGGGGGTACAGGGTCCCACTTGAAGTGCAGCCCCCAGTTGAAACCGCCCCTGACGATGGGGGAGGGCGAGTAGGCGAGTGTGTCGGCGGAGATGATGTCGATGACGGGGCAGACAACGGTGCGGCGGTCCTTCTGGATTGGGGCCAGCAGAGGCTGCAGCCACGCCTGGTTTACCTCGCAGTGACTATCCAGAAAGACGAGCACCTCACCTGAACACACAGACAGCTGAGTCCACCTGTACTTTGAAGGTGGCGTGTAGGCAGCAAGGATGTGAGGATTTATAATGTGGGTCTTCTTTAAGGATTTAATTGTGTGGAACCAGAACATAGGAAACAAAGGAAACTGAACAAAGGAATGAGGGGAGGAGACGAACGGACAGAGGATGTACCTGTGGCATGTGAAGCTCCTATCATGCGTCCTCTGATAAGTCCTTCCCTCTTTTGGTTCCTCACCAGTTTGACTTTCTTCTGCAGCTCCTCCTTGACATATCGATCCAACTCGTCCTTCAGCTCCTCTGGACCAGCAGACAGACATGGGATTATTATCTTGAGCATGTCCATTCACAAGTAACATCAGACTCAAGGTGGGTATCTATGTAATGTTAGCGTCACCTACAGATACTGAACCAATCAAATCACAGTATTCAGGTCATCCGTCCCTGGGCGTTACCAAGCTCGCTGTGGTCGTCCACCAAGATGATCTCATGCAGCAGGTAGGCCGGCGTTCGGTCCAGCACGCTGTGGATGGTCCTTAGTAGAGCGGAGAACGCCTCATTGAAGAAACAGATCACTACGCTGGCAGAAGGTAGAGCCGTAGGATACGATTTGTCCCGACACCTGGGAGAGATTTAGTGTCAGTAAAGAGGCAGTTTCATTTCACACAGAAAACCAAGGTCTCGCTTTATTGGTAGTTCTGGTCACATGATGTCACAGCACGTCAGCACTACACATGAATGATGTAAATATACAGTAAACAGCTGTGGTCCAGCAGTGAGGAGGCCCCTGTGCAATATCACTTTAATGACCACAGTAATCAGATTACTTCTGTCTCTGGTGTCAGATCACAAACGACAGCTCAGACTTCATGTTAAATTCAGCTCCACAGCAGGAACTCAGTGGACCTACAGTGAGTCCATCTTCCATGAGGGTCTCTGGTCCTCCAGTCCTTCCTCTGTCCCCCTTTACTCCTGGTGACAGTGCACTGTACAACGAAATTCTTATTTTGCCGATCCTCCTTATTCAAATTACACAAAAATCTAAAGCAAATACTAAATAAATAAGCAGACTTGCAGTGACAGTAGCAGTGGGCATCAAGTGCACTGTGTGTTTGTAAACCAGGTTTGCATACAGTGATCTTGCAATGATAAAGTGATTACAGCAGAATAAAGTGCATACTGCAGCGAGGTAAACAGTCATATGTGTGGATGTACAGAGATCAGTGAAACAGTCCAGTTCAATGTGTGCCAGATAGTCGTCCAGCAGCCTGATAGCCTGGAGGTAAAAGCTGTTCATCAGCCTGGTTGTTCTGGATTCCACACTTCTGTGGCGCCTGCCTGATGGCACGATGTGAAGAGGCTGTGTTGGGGCTGGATCTGTCTCTGATGACGTTGGGGACCTTCCTGAGGACCCTGGTCTGGTAGGTGTCCAGCAGTGTGGGGAAGGCAGCACCAGAGATGAGCTGAGCTGTTTGGTCACTGGAGAGCCTTCCTGTCCTGAGCAGTGCAGGGATGGAGCTGCTCAGGACACTCTGCACTGAAACCTGGCTGGCATGTCAGATGTCCTCAGTGTTCTCAGAAAGAACAGCCGCTGCTGGGCCTTCTTGATGGTGTGATGTGCGTGATGGGACCAGGTGAGATCCTCGCTGATGTGGACACCGAGGAACTTGAAGATTTTCTCTCCACCTCAGTCCCGCCTATGTTTATAGGTGTGTGTAGCTTCCTCCTCTTCCTTGGATCAACAACCATCTCCTTGGCCTTCTCAAGATTGAGGGAAAGATTGTTGTCCTGAAACCAGGCCACTAGATCTGTCACCTGCCTCCTGTACGCCGTCTCATCCCCCACTTTGAGTGAGTCATTGTAGGAGCTCTGATCAGTGCTACTATGGCTCCTTCTAGACCTCCTGGTTCCTGCTGACACTGGGCTTCACTGGTTCTTAGTGGATCACTGGTCTTCCTGGATCCTTTTCCATCTTTGTCCAGTCTCACAGTCACATTGTTCACTTCCTCTGTTCACTTCTTCTCCATGTGGAGCCATGATGCAGACATAGATAGACCCAGTCCATAGGTCCAGACCTGGTCCATAGATAGACCCAGTCCACAGGTCCGGACCTGGTCCATAGATAGACCCAGTCCACAGGTCCGGACCTGGTCCATAGACAGACCCAGTCCACAGGTCCAGACCTGGTCCACAGATAGACCCAGTCCATAGGTCCAGACCTGGTCCATAGATAGACCCAGTCCATAGGTCCAGACCTGGTCCATAGATAGACCCAGTCCATAGGTCCAGACCTGAGGAGGTTCTCAGTAGAACCAGGGTCATCATCAGACTGATGGAACCACAGCTGGACTCTGGTTGGTTCTCTGAGGTTCTACTTTGGGGCTGAATTTTAAACATGGTCTTTATAAAGACTTTGTTTCTGTTGTCTATCAGAGGAAATGTTTGGTTCTATCTACCAGTCATGTGATTACTGAGGCTGAAACTATTTACAATCATGTGACATGTAGGTGCTGTTTAACAGGGCGGCCTCACTGCTGTAGTAGATTGTATTTTATTGCTCTTTAGTGAAAATGTTTATGGAGTTTGAGCTGATTACAAGGAGACGTCATGTGGCAGCTGTGACAGAGCAGCATTACACAGCATTAGCTGTCACACACAAACACACATGTAATCCTTGAAGCAGCTGTCGGTGAACAGCCACCGACAGGGTTAGTTAGTTCAGGATCAGCTGGTTCTTACTTGGAGTCTCTGGTATCAGGCAGCTCTCTATGGTAGCCCAGCCTGGTGGAGATGAGGACGTTGAAGGCGTGTCGATGATAACCGGTGTCCCGGACCTCCTGATCCGCCTCATTGAATATCATCCCTGCAGACAGATGGTCAGCAGAACTCAAACCACATTCAGGTTACCAACATTCACACCGGCTGAAAATGTGGTTCAGATCTGGTCGCTCCACTTCTGTTGACAATGTTTTTATCATCAAGGCCGGCACTCAAACCGTGACCTTGTCATTTTAGACAGTTTGTGGGTGTTGCTGTGAATTTATCCCCTGGACTGTAAACACAGAGTTCTGTAGAACGTCCTGAAGGAGAACATTCTGACATTAGAAAAACACCACAACACCCCCCGTCCATGTTATAACCCTGGGACTTCTTCTTCTTCTAGTCCAATTGAAATTCTAGTTGAAGGGTCTGTTTTGGACTTCAGGGACTGTCAGCTGTTAAAACAAGGTGGAACTCTGGTTCAGTGACTTACTGTTCAACTTCAGCTCAGCACCAGATCCTCACTTTCACTCGTCTACTGACTATCTGACCAACAAGCAGGATGTCAGTATCCTGACCTCAGCCACTCACCCATCTCCGGGGACAGCTCCACTCCCTTATTGGCCGGCAGAGGGCGACGACCCGCCCCGCCGTCAGCGAGGCCCCTGGTGATTGGCTGGCTGCGGTGCTGCACGGGGGTCCTGCCACGGCCAGGATCCGCCCCCAGAGAGAAGTAGAGGAAGAGGAGGACGGACCAGGTGGCCGAGGTGACGAGGCAGCCATAACAGAAGTACCGCAGTGTGACACTGGCCATGGTGGCCGAGCGGGCATCGCCTTACATCACCTGCTGAGAGAGAACAAGCCTGTAGGTGACGCTTTAAAGAACAGACGGGGTTCTACTGTATTAGATCCAACAGTTACAACAGCAAATCCTCCGTTTATCTGGAAAATCTACATGTAGAAAACTCAAACAGCCTTTAACCAAAAGAAGTTTGAGTCAGAACACAAACCAGCGAAACCACAACGGAAACGAGAAGTCAACAACCAGAGAGCTGAAAACAAGCCCACCGGTCGGTTCGACGTTTCCTGTCCCTAACCCGAACCCCTTCAGACAGACGTCAGACTGCTCTCCCACCTGTGGGGGCGCTGTCTGTACATTTAAATACAGCCCCTCTGCAGCCTGTAATCGCTAATCAATAACCAATGAGTAACATGTGACTGCAGCTGATGTCAGCAGACACCTGACGACAGGTGTCAGGTGTCTCAGTCACCTGCTTAATCTTTTATAGTGTCCTGGATTAACAGAATGACAACAGGTTACGTCCACATTCAAAGGTCCATTCAGAAATCCATACTGTTAAGGTGTGTGAAGCTTCATTCACCTGTTCTCACCTGCTCTTACCTGAGCAGTGAAAGCAGCGGCGGCAGAGGGAGACTGCCTTCATGGCTTTAATCAGACGATCATTTCATGTCCTCTTTTTTGAACGAGCTTTAGTTTTAACTCATGAAGCCCATGAAGCAGAGCTGACTGTGCAGCTGCTGGTCTTCAGCTGCACTTCAGGAGGAAACAACCCAACACGATGATTCACATCAAACCGCTCATGTAACGGGACGCTGCTTCCACTGTGGGACACTTTAAACCTGTCCGATGATGGAACTGGTTAGCAAGCGACTATTAGCTAAACTCAGAGGGGGCTATGAGTCGAAGTTCATCCAATCGTGTGTTCCTGCTCGGTGGTCCTGCCGGGCACAGTCATACCTGAACGATACTCACGGTGCTTTTGCTCCCAGCTGCTCCGCGGCTCTCGGGCCAGCCGCTCCGGCGACAGCTCGGTTAGCGGCTGTGGCTAAAAGTGGCAGGTTTCCCGATGGACTTCTGAACGTAGCCGCAGATCAACACACTGTTGAGCTCCGACACATCACAGGCCCGGCGCTCGGCCGCTCCTCCTCCCCGACTGTCTGACGACACGGTCACCTGATCATACCTTCACTCATATACGGTTGAATGAGCTAACCCTAGCAAAGTCTATGGAGCTAACGTTAGCAACGTCTATGGAGCTAACGTTAGCAACGGATTGACTGAGCTAATGTTAGCAACGGTTTGGCGTCACTTCCGCCGGGTGGTTTTTGTGACTTCCGCCTTCAAATTATTTAATTAGTTTTTTAATTGTTTAGCTGCTTCACAGACGATCCTCTAACTAAACGTTGTAGTTTAGTTTAAATGAGCTGAATGGACTTTAGCTACAAAATGTAATGCCTGTGTAATATAATACTAATAATAATCATCACAAATGATTAAAAGTAATAAAAATAAAATTAATAAATTATTCAAAATACAAAACCTCAAAAGGGATATTTTTCTAGATGCTAGTATTATCACTGCCCACCAGGGGCTTACAGTATACTATAACATAAAAGGGAAATATGGATAATATTGTTAACCAAAACAAGGAGTTGCGTCAACTGAAACAAGCTGACAGTTTGTCTTTATTTTATCTAAAAGTCCAAAATAATTCAAATACGCAGAAGACCCTTGAAATATAAGGACTGTTTAAGATGCAGATTTTATTAGGGCCCGAGCACTACAGTGCGTAGGACCCTATTTTTATTTTTACACCAGATGACCAGCAGAAAAATTTCTTGGTATTTGTGGTGTTTCTCCTGAAGCAGTGTATGAAAACATGCATGAGGGTTTAACTGAAAGTCAGCAGAAGTCACAAGTAGTAACCAGAAGTCAGAATAATGATAAATCAGACGAGGAGCCCTTGTTGTCAGATGAAGATGAAAAGGACAGCTATGTTTTTGATGGCGTTTTATAACCTCCAGTGGAATGCTCAGAGTCTAGTTGTTAATGGGCAGGAATTAAAATGATTTGTTGATATGTTGATAAACCGGATCTGATACGTGTACAAGAGACCTGGGGGGTACTGCACAAAACCAGGATGAGGGATTAAGCCTGGAAATACTGGTTATCTTGGATAAACTTAGCCTCAAGTCGGTTGCACGAAAGCAGGCCAAGTTTATCCCGGACTAGTAACCATGGTGATTTATCCTCTGCAGCTGGCCTCCTCCAAACCCGGCTAACATCCAGGATAAGGTTAGTCCTGTGGTGGCTCTGCTGTCAGTGCTGAGAGAATGAGTGTGTTGGTTTTTCTACATGTTACATCATCCAAATATTTTAACTGTAGTCATTTCATTTGCCGGTCGACTTTTAGTTTTAATATTATTTATTAGCACAGTTTATATATAAAGAACAGAAAAACATAAAAAAGACAATATCTGAGCAATGAAAGTAAGAAGCCAGGCGGTTAATTAGGAATGCTTTCCCTATTAATACAACACCAACACTGAGAGGTCCTAAAAGACAAAACCGTCTGACCTTACTCAGATAGGTCCAACACAATACAGACATGTAAAATAAATCCTACATGTTGATGACAGAGGAGAGAAAAGGAACAATAATTGGATATCACCACTTCAACATCTGGACTACCATGGAACTGACAGAAGATCATTTAGTTTTAACTGTCTCCTAAAAACAGACAACGAAAATGAAGACTCTACTGTTGGATCTGAAGGCTTCCACTTTATCCTGACTTCACCTCTTAACCCCAACAGTCTTTCTATTGATTCATTTGGTCTTCTTACTGTCAGGCCTGGTGTTATGGTGCAATACTAATACAGACTGCTTGTTGAATGGCTGTCAGAGGTTTGATTTAGACGTGTCTCATTGCAGTTAATTAGATTATTACTTCTAGCAGTTTCTGGAGATTCAAAGATGGTTTCAGTCAGATCTGTGACGAGGACTACATAGCATATATAGTCCAACTCCCCATTCACCTGTTTCCTCTTCATGATGGCCTTTTTTGGAAGACGTACAGGATGAGGAAGTGTTCATCATCAGACAAGTTCTGCCAGCTCGGTCAGATGACTCTGACGGTTGGTGAGTTCTGCAGAAGGAATTCCAATTGGCACACCAGGACTAGTTCATCACATAGACTTACTTCAGTGTATACTCACAGTGTTACCAGCTTCCTTCTGAGGCTGTGCAGTCGCTACGTCCTGTAACACACTTTTATTAGCACCACATCACTGACTTTTTATTCATTTTGGACTAAATAAGCAGAAGACATGACACCTCAAGCCTTCTGGAGTCCAGAGACAGCCTCCCCCTGCATATACATACATGAATCAAGAGAACTCGTATTGACATTTGAAAGGACATGGCAGCCTGTAAGTGCAATAAAATGTACAATGTACTAACTGGATCGTCTTCTGGTGGCTCAAAAAGCATAACTCTGTCCCCAGACACTGCAGCAAATCCAAAGTCAGACAGTATAATATTGTGAAATGTGTTTAATCTGTACTGGGAGAACAACGTAGGCAGACATGTACCTTGTAAGAAGGTGTCAGCCCAAGGACCGAGTCTGTAACTGTCCCTCCCTGGATCCCCTCCATCACTGGCCTCTCTTTATTCAAATCGATGGCCAGCTCCTCTGCTGGGGTCAGGTCCTGGGTGGGTGGGCCACCCCCTGTGCTAGTGCAGTGTGCTTTTTTGTTGACTGCTAAAATCGTAGAGAAATTGATTGTCAGCAGACGACAAACCTATCACTTCATTTGATAGTTGCTATTTAGGCTACACTACAGTAACTTACCAGACTGCAGAATATTTTTATATTTGGTTTTCACCTGTTGCCAGGCCCTTTTCTGGACAGACCAGTTTGTTCTCCTACTGATTAGTGGACTTGAAAAGTCCTCAGCTCCACATCCTTTAACTGTAACACTGACAGTTCCTGTGGAGTAAACTTTATTAATTCTACATGTTTGGGTTACTTACGCATGAAGCCGGTCCTGTTGTCTGCAAGGCTTTTTCCCTCTCCTTTTTAGCGGTGCTGGTGTTTCCTGTTTTGCGTATTCTGGTTTTCATTTCTTCATACTGCTGAAGAAGCAGCTCTGGTTCTGCAGGTGTAAAGGAAGACGCCCGTCCGTGTTCCTGTCTTCCATCGGTGATTCTGTGATCGATTTCTTGGTCTTCTTAAGAATGCCGTGGATGTGCATTTATCCCAAATATCCACACCTGGCTTGAGTAAGCCATGTCTTTTCATCCTGGCTTGGCAAACGTGCAACCGGTTAATCCAAGAAAGCGCAGACAAGGTTTAGTCAAGCCACGCCTGCTCATTGATCCTGGATGTCTTTATCCTACTTGATGATTTACAGGGCAGTCATATGATCTGCAATGGATTATGGGTCTATGGCATACAGCACAGCAGCCCCCTCTGTTCTTAAGGAGCTGGATGTGGTGCAGGCCAAAGCACTTGGAAGATGTGGTGGGGCTTTTAGAACGACACCCATAAAGGCTCTTTTAACTGAAATGGGAGAACTACGTTAGACTTGAGGAGGCTCAAACTGTCTCTAAATCACTGGGCTAAGTTGAAGAGCTGCAGAACACAAGTACCTGCTAGATGTCTGCTGGGGGGGGGGGGGGCACTGGGAGCTTCAGGGGAAGGGCAGGAAAGTAAGGGGGGCACTCTGATTTGTACCATGGATGACAGAGCACAGGAAATGGGAATTCGGGATTTGTCACTGGGCCCGGTAGTGTGTTTGCCACCTAACCCCCCATGGCTCTTACCAGAACCAGATGTAGATTTACGCATGTTGGACAGAATCAAGACAAGAAATGCAGGTGACCCAGTGACCTTAGTCAGCAAACATCTGGAGGAGTATGGGCAGACTTCATACAGGTCTACACTGATGACTCCAAGAATCTAAACAACGATAAAGCAGCAGTACGAAGAAGTAAACCACAACTACAGATACAACATGGAAAGCATTTATCACACCCAGAGTCGGTCTTTACTAAAGAGCTTGTTGCAATTTTGTGGGCACTTGTGTGGGCGGAGGAAGTCCAACCTGGAAATGTAGTTGTCGGTTCAGATTCTAGAGCAGCACTAAAGGCATTGTAATGGAAAAGTGGGGCCAGAGCAGATTTATTAGTTGAAACTCTGATTACACTAAATCGTGTAGTTAATCTGGGGAACCCATCAGGTGTGTCTGGGCTCCAGCACACATTGGAGTAAAGGGGAAAGAAGAACCTGACGAGGCAGCTAAAAGAGCTGTAAACAGAAAGAAACTTGATCTGCAAGGACTGTATGGACGGACCGAGTGTAGAAGTTCATACAGCAAGGGAATAAAAACTATGGCAGAAGGAGTGGGAGGAGGACAGTAAGGGCAGGCTTTATTTATCAGTGCAACCCAAACAAATTTAACACCAAGGACAAGAATGGGCAGGAGGGACAGAGTGGTCATGGCTAGGCTGAGGTCACTAGGCCGGGCTAGTTCTGGTGCAGGCCAGTCTAGCAGAACGAGACCAGCATGAAAACATTAACCGCTGCTAGCGTTAGCGCCGTCAACCTGCTGCTAGCGTTGGCTCCGTCAACCTGCTGCTAGCGTTAGCTCCGTTAAACCGCTGCTAGCGTTAGCTCCGTCAACCTGCTGCTAGCGTTAGCTCCGTCAACCTGCTGCTAGCGTTAGCTCCGTTAAACCGCTGCTAGCGTTAGCTCCGTCAACCTGCTGCTAGCGTTAGCTCCGTTAAACCGCTGCTACCGTTAGCTCCGTTAAGCCGCTGCTAGCGTTAGCTCCGTCAACCTGCTGCTAGCGTTAGCTCCGTTAAACCGCTGCTAGCGTTAGCTCCGTCAACCTGCTGCTAGCGTTAGCTCCGTTAAACCGCTGCTAGCGTTAGCTCCGTTAAGCCGCTGCTAGCGTTAGCTTCACTGCCGTGTGTTCCTGTTTACAGACGGTTGTTTTGTCTCCCGTGAATGTTTCATCCGTTGAAGTAACGATGGGTTCAGTTCAGAACCTGAGAGAGCTGATCAACCAGCGACTAACTGCTGCTGCTGAGGAAATATTCTCAGAGTTTGAGAAAACCATCGTCCAGTACGAGGAAGAGATCGACCGTCAGCGCAGACTGCTGGACATCACCTGGAGACCAGCAGCAACGGTCCACACAGCAGGTATGTAGAGTGAGATGGTCTGGATCAGCTGATAGCAGGAAGGTGAGGAGCTGCAGGAGAACCTGGACATCTCTCAGCTGACTCCCATCACTGGAGCTTTTCTCCAGCTCCACGTCAAACCCAACTCCTTCACTGTGACACACTGAGAGCTGTAGAACTAGTACTGACCGAGGACGGACTAGTGCTGTGAGCAGGGAGTACTCATAAATATCAGTACATCTGTACAATGTCAAAGGCTTTGTGTACATTTCATGTACATTCAAATCACACATGTTCTATATGGTCAAAAATGAATATGACCAAAGGAAAACAGACCAAGTGCATGTTGGGAATGTGAGTTTCACAGTTCCTACTGACAGTAACTTCTGTTCAGCCTCCATTATTACAACGACCACTAATAAGTGAGCACTGGGGAGTAAAATAGAACAGAATAGAAATGAAACGGTGAGACACTGGCAGTCATTCTGCTTTCTATCACTGTGTAGCAGTGAAATGATAAAGTTATACTGCAGAGAGACGACTACAAATGACCCAGTTCCATTCATTGATCCCAGGTATTACAGCAGTGTAACATGTTTACAGGATATATCCAGACTATTGGACTGTAAACGTAGGCTGGACTAGACGTGTGCTATAGTGTAAGATGAGCTGTAGTAGTGTTAAAACAGTTTACAGTACAGCAGCTGAATAAGTAAATCAAGAAATAAACAGCTGCAGGGCTAAGAGCCTATCCCAGATGATACCGGATGAGAGGCGTCGGACACCCAGGGCGGATCAGCGGTAAATCACAGATGATTCTAGGGCAGGTGGAAACCTTAAATATGGCTAATTAGTTCCTGTGATTACTGACGTCTGAGCTTTCATAACTAGCTAGCATTATCGCTAGTTATTTATAGGCGGACTGTGGTGGCCAAATAGTTAGCGCTCAACATAATGTTAAAATAGCCAAATACAACCAGAAACAACTGCTCAGTGTGACCTGCAGGTAAGAAAGATGATTCCAAACAGTTTGTACGGCCACAAGCTGAACATGACGAATGTCTATGAAGCAAGCGGAGCAACTTTAATTATCATTTATGTCAAAACTGTGCCACAATGCAAAGAAGACGTTTTTGAGTTCTGTCTGCTTCTAGCTGTGGTTGTGTTGTTTCCATAGAGGTGCAAGACTTTATATTGCACTCAAAAAACAATAGAGGCACAGCAAGGAAAAATGGGACAGGAGCAACAACTGCCCAGACAGTGCATGGGCTTCAGAGGATTGACTGTATTTGCTTAGATGTGTGTCGCATATCGTCACCTTCAGCAACCTTTTTGTTGCGTCATTTTGCCTTCCAGACCTTCCACATCAACATGTCCATGATGAGAATGTTCCCCCAGAGCATCCACAGATGAAGAAGGAACAGGAGGACCTCTGCACCAGTCAGGAGGGAGAGCACCTTGTACTGATGCAAGAGGCTGATATGCTGGTTCAGTGTAAATCCAAATGTGAAGAAATATCCAGAGAAAAGTTCCAGTCCAATGAAGAGATCGATCATCAGCGCAGGCTGCTGGATATCATCTGGAAACCACAAGTAACGTTACACAGAATAGGTATGTAAACCCACAACTGTCTTAATGAACTAATAAAGGAATATGACTAATGTAAAATCATGTAATCGGAGGTCTGCATTATTTATTTAGGGACAACAGAAAATTAGGCTTCAGATGTGATACAAAGCATTAATGCACCTCTTTTCTAAACTGTAAACATGCAGCATTAATCCCACAGTGTGTATAAGGCACACGGGAGACTGACTTCCATTCTAGGACGACACCAGTGTTTCCCTGAGATCCACTGCTATTGGGTGGTTGGTGTGTTTCAATGGCAACACATTTCACTGTTTACGACCTTCTTTTTCTTTTCTTGTTCTTTACATATGTTGCTGGCAATATAAAAATCCTTTTATTGTACATGTTGCATTCAAACATTCACCTGAAGTTGTTGGAACCAAATGCGGTATCAGAACCTAAAATCACACACAGCTGCATAACTGGCCATCAACAGCTGCAACAACAGTCTCATGACAAAAGTTAGGATTATGTTCAGGTGAACTGCAGACTGTGTTTACACAAAGAAGAGAGGAGATGACAAGAGAGACTGAGAAGGAAAAAACAACGTGGATCAATAAAATAAATGCAGCATGGCTCAAATACAGTAGAAAGCAGAGCAAGTTGTCAGCAAGTTGTTGGAAGATCCATTCAGCATGATGAAATATCTTCCTAGAGTTGATGTGCAGCGTAGTGTGAAAAGATGTTTGTCAAGGTTGTGAACATGGAAAGATTTATCTGAAGTCTGTAGCGTCACTGTGTTTTCCAGTGTTGGTAGAACCTGTGGGCACTTGAAAAGCAGCTGTGCATATGGATTGTAGTTTTTTCAAGTGTTTTGTCATGGTAGTGGTCAAAGAAATTTCAGTTAGTTTTGTGTTTATTTGTTTTTTTTATTTATGTCAGAACTGTGCCATACTGCACAGAAGACATTTTCTAGACATGGTTGTGCTGTTTCCACACAGGAGCAAGACTTTATAGTGCAGTGAAGAATGAACCCACAGTGAGGAAAATGTGACTGCCCAGACAGTGCTTGGGGATCAGAAGATTTAATACTTTTAATGCTCGAATGTTTGTTTCTTTATCATTGTATTAGTAACTTTTTCATGTGCACTATTGTCCCTCCAGACCTCCCACAGCAACATGTCTGTAAAGAGGGGGAGACTCTCACTGACCAGCAGCTCTGTAATCAGGAGAGGAACTTCAGTCTGGAGCAGGAGGACCCAGAGCCTTCACAGATTAAAGAAGAGCAAGAGGAACTCTGCTCCATTCTGGACCAGAATGACCCACAGCCTCCACAGATTAAAGAAGAACAAGAGGAACTCTGTACCAGTCTGGACCAGGAGGACCCAGAGCCTCCAAAGATAAAAGAGGGACGGAACGAACTCTGCTTCAGTCTGGACCAGGAGGACCCAGAGCCCCCACAGACTAAAGAGGAACAGCAGGAACTCTGTACCAGTCTGGACCAGGAGGACCCAGAGCCTCCAAAAATAAAAGGGGGACGGAACGAACTCTGCACCAGTCTGGACCAGGAGGATCTAGAGCCTCCACAGATTAAAGAGGAACAGAATGAACTCTGCTCCAATCTGGATCAGAATGACCCAGAGCCTCCACAGATTAAAGAGGAACAGGAGGACCTCTGCACCAGTCTGGACCAGAATGACCCAGAGTCTTCAGAGAGTAAAGAGGAACAGGAGGCACTCTGCTTCAGTCTGGACCAGGAGGACCCAGAGCCTCCACAGATTAAAGAGGAACAGGAGGACCTCTGCACCAGTCTGGCCCACAAGGACCCAGAGCCTCCACAGATTAAAGAGAAACAGGAGGAACTCTACATCAGTCAGAGGGGAGAGCAGATTATACTGAAGCAAGCGACTGATACCTTTCTATTGACTTCAACTAATGAGGACAGTGACCACAGTGAACTAGAACTAAGCAGAGACCAGCTTCTCTCTCACAAGTCACTTGTAGCTGAGAGCCCACATCAGGACAGAAGCAAGCATGTAGACTCAGGATCAACTAGAAATGCAGCGCTGCAGCCAAAGAAGAGTCACAACAGAAACAGCAGTCACAGTAACAATGCAGACAACTCTTCTTCATCAGAAAGTCACTGTGGTACTGATACAGGTAGAAAGTCTGTAAAATGTGATATTTGTGATTATACTTTTAAGAATAAGTACCAAATCAAGAAACATCACCAAATCCACAAAGGTGTAAAACTATATGCTTGCAATGCATGTGGAGAAAGTTTTAGTTTTAGTTCTCAGCTGAAAGTCCATATGATGATACACAAAGGTGAGAAAGGGTTTTCTTGCAAAGCATGTGGGAAGCATTTCAGTCATAGTGGTACTCTGACTATCCACATGAGAACTCACACAGGTGACAAGCCTTATTCTTGTGAGACATGTGGGAAAAGTTACGTTCATAGGCAGAATCTGACTATCCACATGAGAACTCACACAGGTGAGAAGCCTTATTCTTGTGAGACGTGTGGCAAAAGTTTCAGTCGTAGTGGTTGTCTGACTGAACACATGAGAAGTCACACAGGTGAGAAATTGTTTTCTTGCAAAACATGTGGGAAAAGTTTCAGAACAAGTGGTAATCTGAATGTCCACATGAGAACTCACACAGGTGAGAAGCCTTATTCTTGTGAGACATGTGGGAAAAGTTTCAGGACAAGCGGTAATCTGACTGTCCACATGAGAACTCACACAGGTGAGAAGTCTTATTTTTGTGAGACATGTGGCAGAAGTTTCAGGACAAGTAGTAATCTGACTAACCACATGAGAACTCACACAAGTGAGAAGCCTTATTCTTGTAAAACCTGTGGGAAAAGTTTCACTTTGTACAAGGACTTGTTGTCCCACATGAGAACTCACACAGGTCAGAAATTGTTTTCTTGCAAAACATGTGGGAAAAGTTTCATTCATGCTAGTCGTCTGACTGAACACATGAGAATTCACACAGGTGAGAAGCTTTATGTTTGTGAGACATGTGGCAAAAGTTTCAGTCATGGTAGTCATCTAACTGGCCACATGAGAACTCACACAGGTGAGAAGCCTTATACTTGTGAGACATGTGGGAAAAGTTTCACGACAAATAGTCATCTGACTGTCCACATTAGAACTCACACAGGTGAGAAATTGTTTCCTTGCACAACATGTGGGAAAGTTTTCAGTTGTAGTAGTCATCTGACTGACCACATGAGAAGTCACACAGGTGAAAAATTGTTTTCTTGCAAAACATGTGGGAAAATTGTTCGTAATAGTAGTCATCTGACTGACCACATGAGAACTCACACAGGTGAGAAGCCTTATTTTTGTGAAACATGTGGGAAAAGTTTCAGTCAAAGGCATAACCTGACTGTCCACATGAGAACTCACACAGGTGAGAAGCCTTATTTTTGTGAGACTTGTGACAAAAGTTTCAGTCATAGGAGTAGTCTGACTGTCCACATGAAAACTCACACAGGTGAGAAGCTTCAGTCCTGAAACATCGTGGGAACAAAAACAGGCAGTTGTTCACGTCATTCATGGTAAAAGTAGGTCTTGTCAATTTAAAGTGCCTTTAGACCGATTTAGCAATGATTCTGAATTCATTGCATGTCAGACAGTGAGACATGGATCAAATAAAATCTGTCAAACTGTCCAATGGATTTGTGGTGACTTCTACAGACACACATTACATTTTCAAAAGAAAGACAACTGGAGCCGTCACACTTGCATACCTCGGGTGCTCCAGAGTTCATGGGAGTTTGTCCAACCAGTCCACATGTGCTTTGTGGATTTGGAGAAGGCGTTCGACCATGTCCCTCGTGGCATCCTGTGGGGGGTCCTCCGGGAGTATGGTGTCCAGGGCCCTTTGCTAAGGGCAGTCTGGTCCCTGTACGACCGGAGCAAGAGCTTGGTTCACATTGCTGGCAGTAAGTCAGACTGGTTCCCGATGCACGTTGGACTCCTGCAGGGCTGCCCTTTGTCACCGGTTCTGTTCATAACTTTTATGGACAGAATTTCTAGGCGCAGCCAGGGGCCGGAGGGGGTCCAGTTTGGGGACCACAGGACCTCATCTCTGCTTTTTGCAGATGATGTGGTCCTGTTGGCTTCATCAGGCCAGGATCTCCAGCGTGCACTGGGGTGGTTTGCAGCCGAGTGTGAAGCGACTGGGATGAGTATTAGCACTTCCAAATCCGAGGCCATGGTTCTCGACCGGAAAAAGTGGCTTGCCCTTTCCAGGTCGGTGGAGAGACTCTGCCTCGACTGGAGGAGTTTAAGTATCTTGGGGTCTTGTTCATGAGTGAGGGGAGGATGGAGTGTAAGATGAACAGGCGGATTGGTGCAGTGTCTCCAGTCATGCGGTCGCTGTACCGGTCCGTCGTGGTGAAGAAGGAGCTAAGCTGAAAGGCGAGGCTCTGTATTTACTGGTCAGTCTATGTTCCAACTCTCACCTATGGTCATGAGCTTTGGGTCATGACCGAAAGAACGAGATCCCGGATACAAGCGGCTGAAATGAGTTTCCTCCGCAGAGTGGCTGGGCGCACCCTTAGAGATCAGGTGAGGAGCTCGGTCACCAGAGAGGAGCTTGGAGTAGAGCCCGGAGCTCCCCCATCTCTGCTGTCACCGACAGGGGCCCCATAGAGTTTATTTTTTATCCCTGGAGATGGCGAGAAGTATCTGGACTTGAACAATAAGTGTACCATCCACGTTACTAAAATTACCAACGTGGATGGTACAGACCTGGCTAATGACGGTGGCTCTCTTTAATTATTCCCTGAACACAGTTTTTGACCAATGCTATGCTATTCTAGGGGACAGATTGATCTCACCGTTGAGTGCCACACATCCCAACCCCGCCATCATTGAGGCTCTACTCTGGACACCCTCAAGAGTGAATTTAGTGCCAGTCTTCTTTCCTTTTAAAAAAATCTTTTTATTGAACATTATAACATACATTCTGTGTACAGCTGGTACATAATAGCTGAAAAAGAAAGCAAAAGACTTCCTCAGTCTTTTACTTTTAATCATAATAAAGAATGGCCGTGCTTTTCCATGTACAAAAATAAAATGATGCAGAGGACATAGTAGTTATTTGCATTCTACTATACATTTTGCCCTGTTAAACTAAGAGTTTTACTGTTACCAGTGTAGCGAATATAGTAAAATAAAAAAATAACAAACATTCCAACTTCTGTAGCTATGAATTGGGGTTTTCTTTCACAATGTACATCTCAGATAAAGTCAGAACTCGTCGGTTTTATGTACTCTATCCAGTTTTCCCAAATCTTTTTACATCTATCCTCCTCCAGTCTCGAAGTAAAAGTTATCTTTTCCATCACGTATGTACTGCGTGTTACCTCAACCCAGTCTTTGCTTGTGTAACCCAGACAAAAATACCGAGTAAAGATCCTGTTGTAATAAATATTTCTACTGTGTCGGTCGCGTCTGGTTTTACCTGTGCGTCTTGCGTCATCTCAGTTGCGCCGGAGGGTGTGTTCCGACGTGTGCGCTCGACCAATCGCGTCGCTCGTAGCGCTTCTTCCAAGCTGCCGGTGCGGCTTCCCGGTCAGTAGCGTGGGGGGGAAGCACGCTGGAGGGCTGCTACAGGTTAGTAGCGCTTGTGTTCGCTAAAAAATGTTCTTAATGTGGTTTGGTGTTTACTCGGTTTTCTACTCTTTTAGCCTTCGTCTACCGCGGGAGTCGGAGCCGTTTGGTGGCGTGGTGTGTCCGAAATGAAACGGGAATTGGTGAGTCTGTTTGTTTGTGCTAGTAGCGTTAGCATTAGCATATGAATTAGTGCAACTCTGTGGACTGGCTACGTAGCATGTAGCCTGTTGTTATGCTGATGTGACACCTGATGGTTTTAATAGGTAGTAGATACTTTTTACTGTTTACTGAGTATCTTTCATGCAAATAATCGTTTGACACAAAACAATTGTGAACTGGTTTCAGTGCTGTATTTATTCACAAATAACTTTGCCAATGTATTTAAACTAATGCACTATATTGGGAAAACAGTAGTTTGTGACTTTTCCATTTATGCTGTTATTGTGACTGGATGAATTGTGAATTGTTGTGTACACATGACTATGAATGAACTTTGTCAGAAAGTAACGTAAGTAACTTCATGTTATCTAGCTAATGGTATAATTGAATTTACTCTGATACATGGTCTTGTTGTATATTATACAGGCCAGGTTTGCCAGTTTCGGGTAAACATTTGATGGAGAGCTAACGTACCGGCCTGGGAGCTGAAGAACCTCAGTCTACACCTTCTGCTGGTCTGGTAGGAGGCTGTGGTAGCCTTGTCCCCCCACACCTTCTCACTCACTCTCACACACCCACACATAAGGCTTCTAATCTGTGGATAATTAAGGACACCTACCTTGCATTTCATTGGACACGTGGACTCTTGTGACTTTGTCCATTCTGAATGAACTGAACCAGCTGCACCACCTAATGAACTGTGCAAAATCAGTGTGTGAGAGATCTGTTACTGATGAGGTACCCACAGTGTGGGCAGAATTTGGGTTTTGTTTTGTTTCATTATTTTTCTGTTGTGACTATCAATATCTCAAGTGCACTTAACAGTCTACAGATTTTTACATATTGGTGATCTTTCTTGTTTAGGTATTTTGCAATTTTTATGTTTTTCATCCAAATCACTCTAATATATGGTACCATTCACCAAAGTTAAATCCTGGTCCCTGTGTGTTTTAATTACTGTGCCCACACCTCAGAGAGACGAACCGAGTCTTCTGATCCTAGCCTAGTGCGCTATAGGAGTATTGTGGCCTTATGGCTTATAGTACTTTGCCCTGTGTGCATGTTACACTTGCAGTCAGCATTATTCTATAAATGTTTGTCCCCAAATCTTGTAAAACTTATGGCATCTGTCTTTTTTTTTTAAATGCCGGTGCTGTGGACTCTCTAGTGATGTGAATGGTCCTAATAGAGGCCTATGTGAGAGACCCAGTTTCACGGGGTCTTTTTTTTTCACAGAGACTCCTTTTAAACTCTGTTGATTCGAGAATTAAATTGACCCATTCCAACGATGCTTTCTGCCTCATGGGGGTCAAGGACTCCACACTCCGTCTGAGAATATTAGGAGCCTTTTGTTTGTTAAAAAAGTGCCTGTGTTCCCAGCCATCCGTTTAGGACATGCAGCGGTCCTAATGAAAGGTAACGTCCTCTACCGTCTGTCACGTGTCAATGTGAAAACATACTCCTTCCTCGACAAATTCCAGTGAATAACTGTGAGAGTTTTATAACATGTTCCTGGCTACCAGGAGACATCTTAAAGATGTACCACTGAGTGTAGACCGTGAGGAATTTAACAACAGATATTCTCTGTTTGTGTTTAATCTCAGCCCCGGGGGTGATAATGACGCCATGACCCTGGTCTCAAATGCAACTTTAAGACTGGGCATGAGATTCAGAGCACTGCTACCATTCACTACCACGTTAATCATCTACACCTCTTAGTACTTTAATCTTGAACTAAATTCTACAACGGAGGTACTGGTGGATTAATACTTAACCATGGTTAATCTTCAGCTTGAGAATCTTTTGCATCATCTGCTGGGAGATGTATTTTGCAGTGTGTGGGCTTCTGACCAACTTCCTCTACTGAAGTGATTCTTTGCA
Organism: Dascyllus trimaculatus; assembly: GCA_024666655.1. Taxonomy (NCBI): domain Eukaryota; kingdom Metazoa; phylum Chordata; class Actinopteri; family Pomacentridae; genus Dascyllus; species Dascyllus trimaculatus. The sequence continues at coordinate 19,604 of JAMOIN010001914.1, forward strand.
CCTCTGCTCTGCTTCATAGTCAACATGCAACCCGGACATCTGCCAGGGGAGCACTGGTTAGCTCTAACCTTGGAAAAGTGAAGCCACCTTTTTGACTCTTGGTTCTCCTCCTGACTTTGTTCACTGCCGTGTGACCGTTTTACAGTTTTTGGATAAGCGTTCTCAGAACATTAAGTATCATATGGTCAATTGCAACACCTCCTGTCAACCGGTTGTGGTCGACGCTGGATGTTTTTTCTCTGCCAGCAGGCCAGCAGATTATCTTTGTACGACGACGATGTGACAAAAAAATGACCTGAAAGTGTACACCTTTGTGAAAACATATCAATTTTGTATTAGAAATGAATCTGACGGGTGCCCGGAACAAGGGAGTTGCTCTTTACAGCTATTTAGCGAATGCTACCGCTACTAACATTACATACTAACTGTAATGACAATTTTCAGTTTTCCATTGTCCGGCTATTGCCATTACTACACAGGTGGAGCACAGTGAACTGACGCAGAACCATGAACAGAATTTCCAGTCTCTACTTGCAGTTTAGTTAATGGTTTATTTGATGACAGTAAAAGATGAACATAATAGGGTTGTTATTACGAGTTGTGTCTCTGTCTTGAGTTGAGTTGTCTGTCTGCTGTTCTCTTTGATGGTCTGGTGAGAACTGTGTGCTCTCCCCTACCTGTGCCCTCCTCTTCCTGTCACCTGTGCCCTCTACTTATATGACCTCTGTCTAATTACTGCTACCAAGTGTCCTAATAGTGCAACAAAAATATCTAAACAACAATAATGCCAATGATAAACACAAAGGCTCCTACACACCAGCCCCTAATTGTTCTAAGTGTTTAAGTTAACAATTACCTAAAAATAATAATAAAGGAGCTATATAAATGACATCCTTTTTTATATACATTAAACAAGAGAGAAAGGAATTGTGTTGGCATTTAATTTTCTTAGTGATTCTTCAGTCTTCCTTTCTTCTCTCATCTGTCTTTGCTGGGCCTAGGCTTCAGCTTCTTGGAGCAGACATATTTTTGTTATTGGTCTTTCCAAGATGTTGCTCTTCGTCTTGAATCGAACTGTGCGGATAAGACCTTGTGCATTTGCTTTCGTCTCCAGTATTCTTCCCATTAGCCAGGAGCCTCGTGGTGCAGTGGAATCCACCACCATAGCAATGTCACCTGGAGCAAAGCTTCTTTTTTACCTTGGACCACCGT
>JAMOIN010001358.1:0-20799 GCA_024666655.1 Dascyllus trimaculatus
CCACTCGACCTCCCAGTAACAGCGACCAGTCAGACTAGTTCTACACAGCAGCTGATACCAGTCAAACCTGTCTGGATGATAAGGATACGACTGAAACTTTTCCACAAATGTCACCTTCCTGTTGTTGTCAGACAGTTTGAGGTTTTTGTTTACTGTGTTTGTGTCGACTGTGAGTTGACAGGAATCTGATGGAGAGAACAAACACAACACAGCTGCACTTATTGATCCATCATGTGATCAGTATTAAAGCTTTGATGATGACCTCAGAGATGTGACAGTTTGAAGATGGTTGAATGAGCTGCTTTGTTTCCATCAATCCATTAAAACTCACTTACACTTCCTCAGACCTGGTTTCAACCATCGGACTCCAGCAGGCGTCACCCTGAAAGGAGGAGGATGGTCAGAGCAGCAGCGACTCTTTCAGCAGCACACATGGACGTTACATGGCTCTCACACTGTTACACACTGATAAAGGAGCAGTCCAACATGGACACACATACACCTGGATGTCCGTCTGTCTGTACCTGAGAGTGTCCAGTCTGCAGTGTGGATCCTCCAGTGCAGCCGACAGCAGCTTCTCTCCTGAGTCTCCTGGATGGTTGTAGCTCAGGTCCAGCTCTCTCACATTTGAGGCCTTGGAGCTCACAGCTGAGACCAGAGAAGCACAGCCTTCCTCTGTGATCAGACAGCCTGAAAGCCTGCACACACAAAACAACACAACCCTGACTGACAACACTTGGCTGGATGTTTCTCACTCTTTGTTTTCTTCTTTGGCTTCCAGCTACATTTCGGTTCAGATTCCATGTGTCTGAAGTAAATGAAAAATCTGAACAATGATTTTTGGGATGTAATAATTCAGAAACAGAACAGAGAATGGACAATCCTCTCAGAGGTTAATTGTTTGAATCCAGAAAGTCCTGCTGAAATTAAGCAAAATCATTTGATGAATCACATCAGCAGAAATGATTGTACACAAGTTAGATATTTATCCACTGATATGAATCAGATCACTTAGAAAGTGTGAATCCTGACCTGAGATTTTCCATTTTACAGTGTGGACTCTCCAGTCCAGCACAAAGACTCTTCACTCCTGAATCATGCAGGTTGTTGTTAGTCAGGTCCAGCTCTGTCACACTGGAGGACTGGGAGCTGAGGACTGAGGACAGAGCTTCACAGCTTCTCTCTGACAGATTACAGTCACTCAGTCTGAAGAGACAAAAACCACATGATACTGATAAAAACAGCAGAATAATGTAAAAGTAAATTCAGTCTCCAACTCTGTACTTACACAACTTTGTTGGAGGCTTTGACCACTGGCAGCAGCCTCAGAAGAACCTCCTCTGAAGCAGAGTATTTCTTCAGGTCAAACTCGTCCAGATCTTCTCCTGATGACAGTAAGATGAAGCCCAGAGCTGACCACTGAGCAGGAGACAGTTCATCTGTGGACAGACGTCCTGATCTCAGGGACTGTTGGATCTCCTCCACTAGAGAAACATCCTTCAGTTCATTCAGACAGTGGAACAGATTGATGCTTCTCTCTGCAGACACATTCTCACTGATCTTCTTCTTGATGTACTCCACTGTTTCCTGATTTGTCTGTGAGTTACTTCCTGTCTGTGTCAGCAGACCTCCTAGGAGATTCTGATTGGTTGGCAGTGACAGACCCAGGAGGAAACGCAGGAACAAGTCCAGGTGTCCGTTTGGACTCTGTAAGGCCTCGTCCACAGCTCTCTGGTAGAAACGTACTGATTTACTTTGGAACATTTCAGACCACCAGGTTGTTGTTTGTTGTTTTTCCAGCGGGTTGATTCCAGAGTTCATGAAGGTCTGATGGACATGGAGAGCAGCCAGAAACTCCTGAACGCTCAGATGGACAAAGCAGAACACCTTGTCCTGGTACAGTCCTCTCTCCTCTTTGAAGATCTGTGTGAACACTCCTGAGTACACTGAGGCTGATCTCATATCCATGCCACACTCTGTCAGGTCGGACTCATAGAAGATCAGGTTTCCTTTCTGCAGCTGATTAAAAGCCAGTTTTCCCAGAGACTCAATCATCCTCCTGCTGTCTGGACTCCAGTGTGGATCTGTCTCAGCTCCTCCATCATACTTGATCTTCTTGACTTTGGCCTGAACCACCAGGTAGTGGATGTACATCTCAGTCAGGGTGCTGGGCAGCTCTCCTCCCTCTCTGCTTCCCAGCAGCTCCTCTAGAACTGTAGCAGTGATCCAGCAGAACACTGGGATGTGGCACATGATGTGGAGGCTTCGTGACGTCTTCATGTGGGAGATGATGCTTCTGGCCTGTTCCTCATCTCTGGATCTCTTCCTGAAGTACTCCTCCTTCTGTGGGTCGGTGAACCCTCTGACCTCCGTCACCATGTCCACACAGTCAGGAGGGATCTGATTGGCTGCTGCAGGTCGTGTGGTTATCCAGAGGTGAGCAGAGGGAAGCAGCTTCCCCCTGATCAGGTTTGTCAGCAGCACATCCACTGAGGTGGACTCTGTAACATCAGTCAGGATCTCATTGTTGTGGAAGTCCAGAGGAAGGCGACACTCATCCAGACCATCAAAGATGAACACAACCTGGAAGAGTTCAAAGCTGCAGATTCCTGCTTCTTTGGTTTCACTGAAGAAGTGATGAACAAGTTCCACCAAGCTGAACTTTCTCTCTTTCAGCACATTCAGCTCTCTGAAGGTCAATGGAAACATGAAGTGGATGTCCTGGTTGGTTTTGTCTTCAGCCCAGTCCAGAGTGAACTTTTGTGTTAACACTGTTTTCCCGATGCCAGCCACTCCCTTTGTCATCACTGTTCTGATTGGTCCATCTCTTCCAGGAGAGCCTTTAAAGATATCTTCTGGTTTGATGTTTGTTTCTGTTCTGTTTGCTTTCCTGGAAGCTGCTTCAATCTGTCTGACCTCATGTTCATCATTGACCTCTGCAGTCCCTCCCTCTGTGATGTACAGCTCTGTGTAGATCTCATTCAGGAGGGTGGACTGTCCTGCTTTAGCGATGCCCTCAAACACACTCTGGAACTTCTTCTTCAGACTACATTTAAGTTTACGTCCACAAACTGGAGCAATAAGTTCTGAATGAAAACACAACAGTTAAGATCATTAAATTAATGACACAGTAAACAGTTTATCCTCCTAAAGAATGAGTCTGTGAATATATTGTGAGATGTTAGTAAATGTTCTGTTGATCAGCAGCTTCAGTCTTTACACAAATCCTCTTACTGCTCTGCAGACGCTCAGCCAGCTTCTCCTGCTTCATCCTCCTCAGGAACAACACTGTGATCTGCTGAAACATCTCTCTGCTGCTTCTCTGCTCTTCATCATCACCCTCTAACTCCTCCTCATCCTCCCTCTGACTCTCTGAGCATTCTGGGTAATCTGGACTCACAACCTTCTGCATCTTCTTCAGTTCCTTCTTCACAAAAGTCACCATGTTGTCCTCCAGCAGCTGAACAGACAAATGTATGAATGAGCCCATCACAGAGAAATCATGGAGACAAACATCACATCCATGTTGGATACACTGACAGTCCACTGGTCTACAAAGAGCAGCATGGAGACCAGTGTGAACACAACAGATGGAGAAGTAGTTGTTGTACATGAACACACCATGAATATGGAGTCCAGGTGATGCTGCTGGACAGACGGAGCTGTGGGAACCTCTGAGTTGTGCTGGTCCACTCTGTGGACCAAACATCAACAGTTAACTCACAGTTTATCACACAGAGACTCTGACAATATAGTGACTGTAAAGTGTTAAATAATGATCAGTATAACCTCCTTCACCTAACTAATGTGTCAAACACAGAGATTGACTTCAGAGACACGTTTGTTTGTTTAGTTGTTGCTGAAACTGTTCTTCACCTTCTCTGTTACATCTCCTCCATGTTGTCACTGACCTGTGAACTTTAAAGGGTCTTTTACATCTGCAAAGCTCCCAGCAGCCCTTCATGAAGCCGTAACTTGAGAGTTAAAGAAAGAACTATTTGGACTGGAAAAGAGCTGTACGCTGTATTAACTTTACAAGCTTCATTGGCTGAGTGTTCATACAGAAACTGTTGTCTGTTCTTCACCCGTCAAAGCTTCATGGGAGAGTGGCAAAGAGAAAGACTCTGTTGAAAAAAAGCTCATATTAAATCTGGACTAGAGGTTACCAGCTTTTTGACCATGAGATTCGAAGCTGTGTTTGACAGAGACCAAAACTGCACATCATTACAAACACACCATCCTCACTATGAAGCATGGTGGTGGCAGCATCATAATATGGGGATGCTTCTTAGCAGCTGTGGAAGACTTGTAAAGATCGAGGGTAGAATGAATGCAGCAAAGTACAGAGAAATCCTGGAGGACAACCTGATGCAGTCTGATAGAGAACTGAGACTTTGAAGAAGATTTGTTTTCCAGTCAGACAATGAGCCGAAGCAAACAGCCAAAGCTGCTAGAAATGGTTTGAGGACAACAAGTTGAATATCCTGGAGTCATCAGAGTCCAGACCTCAATCCAGTTCAATGTTGTAATTCAATTCAATTCAATTCAGTTTTATTTATATAGCGCATATTTACAACACAGGTCGTCACAAAGCGCTTAACATTGTAATTGCAGCCAAAGGTGCATCAATTAAATACAGACTTAAAAGAGGTTAAAATTTATGCATTCACTGATTTTGCATTTTATGTTTTTAATTATTTGGCATTAATTTGTCAAAATTTGACAAAAGAAAGCTTCTTTTTAAATTCTTGTCAGAACAGATAAATTATACTGACCATGATTGAATACTGAGAAACTTCCAGAGCAGGTCAATACTTTTACGAGAAACTGTATTTCTGGACGTTTTAACATGAATTAATATGTTTCCTTAGACATTAATTGGTTTTAGTGTGAAAATACAAAAATTCCCAGGTCTGAAGACATTTCTAAAATTCAACAACACATATTTCACAGAACTAAATTTTAGGTCCCAAATGACAAAAAAGTAAACTCTGAACAAAATCTGAGACGGTGCAGCAACGTGTTTCCTGAATTCAGTTTGAACTGATGTGGACTGAACCAATTAAACACTCTTAAACCTGAACAACATCACTACACTCCAACTAGTATATAGTTGGAACAACAAACAACAGTTGACAATAGTTTGGAGAAGATGGAACACATGTTAAATGTACAACATTAATGTTTAATTAGATGTAAATAAAACATATCAGTCATATGACAAAGTCATGGAGGAGAATATTTAACAGCTTACTTCTCTGCAGCAGGAGGTTGATGTTCTTTAAATTCAATGAGGCGACCCATCGACCAGTCGCTCTTTAAGGACACACAGCTGGGTTCAGGTTCAGGTACAGACAAATCTGATTTTTGATGGATTCTGGTAAATAGTGAAAGAAGACCTCCATGAAGGGAAATTCATATGAAATTCTTTCAGACAAAATGAACCTTGTAGCAGGGTTTCAGAAGGATTTAGTGTTGGAATAAATTTTGAAAAACCCACATATAATTACAACAAGAGTCAGACTTATATTTTACAGCTTACTTCTTCACAGCAGGAAACTGATGTTCTTTAAAATCAATGAGGCGATCATTTGACCGGTTACTCTTAAAAGACACACAGCTGGATGCAGGTTCGGGTCCAGATTCAGGTTCAGGTTCGGGTTCAGGTCCAGGTCCAGGTCCAGGTTGATTCCTGTGAATAATGATGCAGCAGTGATGTGATGCTGAGCTCTGACATGCACAAGAGTCCTGGACACTTAGAGATGGTGGTCTCACCTCTGAGCTCTGCTCTGGTTCTCCTGGTCCCCACACACAGAGCTTTTACAGGGAGGGACTCCCTCCTCTCTGTCCTCACACTGATCCATGCTGCTCAACTCACAGCAGCTCACACACACTTTCTAGCTTCACCTGCAGAGGAAACAAACATCACTGATCCACTGAAATCCTCCTGAACAACATCAGCTGCTGCACTTCTACTATCAGTCCAGCAGATGGAGACATGGAGCTGCAGTGAAGAGCAGAGAAACCGAAAGTAAAAAAGACATGAGGCAGTTTATATTGTGGAGAAATAAAGAAACACCAGCTGCTGATCAAACTGATTGACTGCAGATAATCAATAATGTAACATAAATATTGATTGACTGCAATGAATAAATAACCTAATAATCACACTGATTGATGTTTAAACAGCAGAATGATCCAAAGTTTGTGGTGAAATAAGAAGTGAACATGTTGTAGAAACATCACAGAGCAGAAACAAACAGCAGCATTACTGAAGTTAAAGCAGCAAACAAAGCACACTTACAGTTTATTCACAGACCTGAAGGAGAAGGAGAAAGTTTCCAGCTGACTCCTGGACCCTGAATTACGAAGTAAATTCAACATCCAGACTTCCTTTGTGTCAGTCGGTTCCACTGAAACTAAATATCACACGTCAGAAGGCGGTTTTCAACTTTCCTGTTTAACTTCCTGCTTCAGACTCTGTTCACACAAAAGTAACCCATAAACGAGTCACGTGACACTTCAGCACAAAATGGACCAAACACGTTCCTCCTATTTCAGTCAACATGTTTTAATGGGGAACAAAGAGGAATATTAAAAGTATGACGTATGAATGTTCATAGTGCACATTAAAGCTGTTAAACTTCACGTATTTAAACCATGTTGTATTGACTCTGTCCCATGATGCAGGAAGTCACTCTCACTGGGATGAATGTTGTTTCACTTTGATTTTCTGCTTCACTGATCATCAGACTCTGCAGTAGAACATGTTGATTCTTAGCTGCTCCAGCTGATCCAGTCTCTCCTCATGTTTCCATCCAACCAAACACACCTGCAGCCGACAGGCCAAGTTCTGGTTTCAGCAGCCTGTTTAAAGACCTCAGGAATAAACGTGTTTCACCTCTGAGCTCATCTCCTCTTCCTGTGGTGGTAAACTGGCGTTTCAGCAGCTGTTCAGAGTCCACAATATTGTCAGTGCAATATCCCTATCTCAATCCAGAGTTCTATTTCTTTTTTCTTTTTTCTGTCTTGTAAATACTGTAAATACTGTACAGTCCCTTAATATTTTTTTTTTAAAAATTTTAAAATATTTTTAATATTTATGTCTTTTTGCACTGCTTGGTACGAGAGCTGCTACTGTTTAAATTTCGTTGTTCTTCTGTTGGGACAATGACAATAAAGAATTCTGATTCTGATTTTGATTCCGACATCTGGCTGCAGTCAGCGTCTCCTCTCACAGCTTCGCTTTCATTGATCATTTTGAAGTTTTTCTGGCAGTGATCATCATTTCAACAGGGATAAGTAACAGGTTACCTCCACCTGCAGCACACCTGGACACAGCTCCGCCCACTGAAAGGACTCTTCTTCTGCTGTCATCCTCTGTATCACTCACTAGCGCCACCTTCAGGACCTGACCACCATCTCTCTGCAGCAGAAACTATCAGGGAAAGTCTGGTTGATTGATTTAAAAATATTGTTGTGTCATGAAAACATTGCATAAATGTTCAAATTTACAAACACAAGAATCAATTTGCTGGTTGTTGATCAATTTATTATTTCTTGCTCACAACTTGAAAAAAAAAAATAATACAGTTGATCCGAATTGTCAAATCAAAAAGTACAACAGGTTTTTACACTGAACAGAAAACTGAGGAATCCTTTCCATTGATCAGTTCTATACAGTTCTCTAAAGTTTAATCTTTGGTACATTTTCGTACAATGTAAGAAACTTTTCTTTCTTTGCAAAGACAAAAGCTTCCACTAGATGAAAAAGACGTTTTCTCAGAAGGACATAAAGTCTTTTTCTCTGACCACCGTTCATGGATAGTAAAGATCTCAAAATAACGGAAGTCATTAAAATGTTCATATTAAGTGTAGAAGCCATTTTATAAGGTCCTTACTAAGTTCAATTTTCAGTGAATTTTAGTTACCTTTAATTTAATGTAGCGTACGTATGCACCAATATAATGTAGCATAACTACACATTACAATTAAAATTTGCACTCGTTAATGAAGGGGCACCATCTCAGATTACTGAGAAAATTATCATTCTAGATTAAGTCTCAAAGAGACTTTAATTGAATGAAGTTGATCAGTCTCTTAGCTGAAAATCGTAAATTCTGATTTCATTGACCTCCAGATCCCAAACAAAGAAATACACGGCAGAACCGATGATAATTATACACAAACATTTATTAACTAAACTACAAACAAACAATAAACAACAATGACATAACAACAGACAGTGAATGAATGAATGAATGAATGCGGATAAACTAATTAACTGTGATCGTCACTGGAAGCAGCTGATAGAAAGATGATGAATTTAGAATCTCTTTAGAATTGGAAGCCAATCATAATTTATAAATTCACCCGTTTAGCAGAAGGAAAATGATACTTGCGTAGCCCTTTGATGGAGAGAGAAGGCAGCCGCAGGATGTTCAGCTGTGATGGTCTGCTGGATGCGTCGGATCAGAAACGCAGAGATAAGGAGGCACTTTGGTGTAGTCATGTTGTAAAAATGTACCAAAGTACAAACACTAAGAGTCGAAGCTCATAGTTAAAAGAAAATGTCCGTGCTGTTGCATTATCAAAATTAACTGAAGAGGTTTAACTTCAAGTTAATAATAGAAAAATTAAATCTCAAGCCTTTAAGAAACAAAAACACAAACCCAAAAAACTTAGCCCGATAAAAGTAGTGAACCCTTGAATGAAAGAAAAAGAAACCCTTAAAGTTCTTTAAAAATAGTAAAAGCCCCTAGCACGTTTAAAAAGTAAAAGCCCCTTTTGAAAGAAACAAGCCCAAGTTGCATTCCAGTGACTTTCCTTTTATATAGAAAGTTTTGGAGCCAAATTCAAATCAGCATCTGACCAATCGTGGCTGTGTCCATCCCAGGGGGTGGTCTGAGCTTCACTGTCCAGGAGAGATCAGAGGCCAAATACCTTTAGAGCATACTTTAAGGTTATTTCTTAAACATGCAAATTCGATTGTTAAATGTTTATGATGATCACAGATCTAAAATCTCACTAAATGTGTGATTAAAACGACACCAAACATGATATGTTTATCTCACATGGTTCCTGAGGTAATAATAATAAAAGATATAACACAAGAATAAGCTTACAAATAGTAGACTTTTAGGCTACATGAAAGTAAACTATTAATGTCACTACAGATAAAAGCATATACATTCAATTATAAGAAAAGTTCAACTTATAAGTATACATGCTGGGAATCAAAGATCTCTCTCTCTCTCTGTCTTTTATGGTGGTGATCATAAAGAGAGAGGAGGGGGTGTTGGTGTGTGTTTGCATTGCAATAAACACTTCAGATTCAATGTGTTCTCCTTCCATGCTGGTCCTGATCAACCTGGTATCACAGAGTCCAGATGTTGGGATCATCACTCCAGAGATGTTGAATTCTTTGATTTTATTATTTAGAAGTGTTTAGTTCGAATCATCAAAGAGTTCCTTGTGTTAGGAGGAATGTCATCTCTCTTCTCCCGAGGTGTATGGTTTTCGTCACCTTTTGGCGCTTTTATGACCCTTATCAGATTCTGGTGCAGAAGGGAGACATCCTGTCGTCTCCAAAAAGGGGGGATTTGGGTCTGCTGTCTCTTGAAATGGTTTCTTACCCAATTTACAGCTCTGAGAAACGGTCTCTTAGATTATCTGGGTGTTAGTTTGGAATGTTCTGCTCCGTTGTACGCTACAGTCCCCCACTTGTTTGATGATGACGATCGTCCTCGGCGGAGGCTGTCAACAAACACTGGAAAAATTAATGCAGAACATAGATGCCCACAGACTAAGCATAACATTTTCAATCGGCTAACACGGGTGGTATAACCAAAATCGAAAACTGGACTCAGAGTTGATATGAGACAGTATAGGTCTTGTAACATAATGCAGAGTGAGCATTTAAAATCACGAAGATGATTGATTATCGTTGAATAGTTAGACCCCCACTTAGTAAGGTTAAGGAACCAGAATATAGTTTAAATCTTTATTTATTTTATTTTTATCTAAGTAGTTGATTACTTTTCTCTTGGATGTATTTTATTATACATATACATTTGTTAATTTTAAATTCTGGGGTTTGAATTCAGTTTGAGTATATGATGTCTTTCCTCAGAGTAGCAAAACAAATGAACCAGAACTTGCCTGATACCTGTCATAACTAGTGAGATGTCTGTCTGTCTTCACCTGTTTATCTTCAGTGTTCCCCGGGCACGCGTGAGCCACCCCGGTTATCCACCAGAAAATAACAAACTAAAACAAAAAAACGGGGCAGGGGCGCACCCACTGCCACCACCTGTCTAATCAGGCAAGTTTGGTGCTTCATTATTTGATGTTATGACTCAAATTTCAGATTTTGTCCCCCACTTGGTTTTCTTCTTCCAGAGTATTGTCCATCTTTCCGTGGGTCTCGTTGAAAACTTGATGGCTCATGGTTTCTAAGACCATGGTCATGACGATGGGTAAGTCTTCTCCATCCTTCATTATACCTGCGAGGTTGTGTAGAAATTTGGATGCATACGTTTGCATCATCAGAGGATGAGTCAGAGTCTTGTCTTTTGTTGCATAAGACTGTTGTCTCAGCTTGCTTTTTAGACATCTTCTTTTGTTGATGGTGACCCTTTAAAGCCAGGTCACGTAGTTGCCGGCTGGTCATGGTTCTAGGGCAGACATCCACACCCAGGTAGTGGCTCAAGGATGGATGGAGGTTCTGCAGGAACAGGGTCTTGAAGTTTTTTTCTTCTTCCATCTCTGGCTCGTTTCTGGGCCCAAAGTAGGATTTACGAAGACGGCTGTAGTAGGCTTGAGGGGTTTCTTTCCTACCCTGCCTGATATTCATTGTAGCCATCAAATCATGCTCTGATTCTGGATCAGAGAATTCTTTTATCAGTTCTTCACATAGCAGCTTGTAGTTGGCCTTGACCTTGTCTGGCTGGCGGTCAAGGAAGCAGCGGACCTCAGGGCTGGAGGTTATTCTGATTAGGCAGAAAGCATCTAGGCTGGTTGCTTGGTCCAGCATTTTAAGGTGGAAGTCAATATCTCGTAGGTAAGCGTGGATGTCATGGTCCCCTGGATGACTTGGTTTGAAAGTATCGATGTTTCGGGCCATTCTATCAAGTTGTTTGAATGACACGCTTACTTGTGATGAGGAGCTGCAGACTTTTCTTTCAGTTGCTCCGTGGTTTGAGTTGCTTCTTCTCAGGTTGATATCAATGCCGTCTGAGTGTCGGCCTTGCAGCACATTCCACTGGTGAGTTTCTGTGTCAGCACCAGGCATCTGGCTTTGGATCGGCGACGCACACAGGCTTGGGGGAGGTGACTCTGCCCGGCAGTGCAGTCCCATGTCATGGACTTGCTTCAGTTCATTCTTCACCCTGTTCAACTCCTCCTTGTCAGCTTGGCGTTGTTGCTGAAGGTTCAGGAGTTGGTCTTGGGTGAGCTTCAGTTCATTCTTCACCATGTTCAACTCGTCTTTGTCGGTTTGGCGTTGTTGCTGAAGGTTCAGGAGTCGGCCTTTGGTGAGCCTCAATTCCTTCTTCACCATGTTCAACCCGTCCTTGTCGGCTTGCCGTTCTTGCTTAAGGTCAGTTATGCATTTAACTGCCTCATGTAGAGCTTTGATGAGGCTCTTCTTGTCCTGGAGCTCTTTTTTCATCTGGGTTTCAACTTGTTCAAGTCTCTGTGACATGCCATCTGTGGCTGGGTTTGCAGACTTTGTCAATTGATTGATTGAAGCTTGCAGTTCCAACATGGCTCTTAGTTTCTCCATTTCTCCTCTGGAAACGTTTTCCTCATCCAGTCGTCTTCGGGTTTCCATCTCGTACAGAAGTGCATCTGTTTTACTCTGCTTCATCTGGATCATGAGATGGGGAATGATGGAGTCATAACTCAGATTGAACTCCTCTGGAGTCCTGGTTTGTTGTTTCTCTTCATAGCCTGGCAAGATGTTGCCTGTCATGACATTCAGCCAGGTATTCGTGTCCTCCCGTGGGAAAGGGGGACTCATCATGGTAGGTGGCACTGACATTTTGTGAGTCAGGTGCAAATAAATGTTAGCAATTTTGACAAAAATTGTTTGACTGAATTAGGTAAAGGACTGACACCATATACTTCAACAGCCAATAATTGTAAACCTACTTATAGTAAGTATTACTTTTAGGTTTCCGTATTAATTTTAGTTGTTTATTTGTTATTAATTTATGTAACTTTGTGGTTACACTAAGAAACAATTGTGTTGGCAACTATGTTTGTTGTGTCTTTAAGTGTAATTGTTTTGAGATTAGTTCTTGTGTGAGGAAGCCTGAAAGCAACAATAAAAAGGGGGTACAGGAGAAAATCACTTTAACTGTAAAACAGTTCACATCAACTCAGTCCCATACCACCACAATATACCAACTGCTTAACAGGACGATCACTTTGGAACACAACAAATACACACTTAGAATTAAAGCGAACAGGTGGGGTCAGTTTGAGATTGCTGTCTCTAGACTTAGATGCTATAGATGCTAATAGCATTAGCATCACACAGTTCTCTGTTTGCTAACAGCAGAGGGTGAAGCTCTGTGAGGGTCTGTGTGTGTGTGACGTCAGTACGTCAGGCTTTGGCTCCGCCCCCTGATAGACCCTTACAGCTGAGACTAGTGTAGGCCAGTCTCACTTAAAACACAGAGGTAGTCACGTCTGTAACTTCAACTGTTTCTTGGCTTTTCAAAAAAACCTTGAGGGCTTCTCTCTTTGATGAGACAACAACATGTGTGGATCAAGTCCTACACATGCAAAGAACAATTATAATCAGGGCTTAGTTTATGAGGCTACTGCAGCTCTGGTGCAGGTAAATTCTTTAGTATCATATAGTATGAAGCTTTCTGGCACAGCGCAGCAAAGTTCACTATATGTTCAAAGCTTGGTAACAATTCTGGGGCACTCAGTAATTGTACTTCATTAATTAGGGTTCAGCTTAAAATCAAACTTTCTGGAACATCACAGCAAAGTCGATCACTTGTTCAAAACATTTAAAGCAACAGTTGTGGAAACTCAACAAAGTCACAGCAGTCAGATAACATCTGGATCTGCAGCATGCACACATCTGTCTCTCTTGATCGTGGCGGATCAGACAGCATAAAGCTCCAAATAAAAGTAACCTGATTTCAAACTTAACACAGATCTGTGTCGATTATCATTAAACGTGCTCCGGTGAGCAGGTACAACACTTGAGCATTAGGTGGCTAATCTAATGACACAGGAGCTATAGGTGAACACAGCTGGAATAACTAGAGCTTCGTAGTAACATTCACACTGGTTCAGCTGATCAGGACTTATTAGACTGAAGACACGGAGTCTGTCTTTTGACTTTGACCACGTTAACTTATGGGCTGGTTCTGTTCTTTAAGTTACAACAGGGAATTATAATGTCTAGGCGTTAAACAGCAGCAGCAGTTTGATTACGCTCTGCAACAACACACAGGCTACAACAGACACGTATGTTTTTGTAAACTTTTGCTTGCAGGGAGTTGATCCTTTAATAAATGGAGTGTATAGGTTGATGTAGGTATTTCTTTGTTACGGGAACGGTGGTTTGATATCGCCTCGCACGGCTGAACCAAAATATGTAGCGTACGTATGCACCAATATAATGTAGCATAACTACACATTACAATTAAAATTTGCACTCGTTAATGAAGGGGCACCATCTCAGATTACTGAGAAAATTATCATTCTAGATTAAGTCTCAAAGAGACTTTAATTGAATGAAGTTGATCAGTCTCTTAGCTGAAAATCGTAAATTCTGATTTCATTGACCTCCAGATCCCAAACAAAGAAATACACGGCAGAACCGATGATAATTATACACAAACATTTATTAACTAAACTACAAACAAACAATAAACAACAATGACATAACAACAGACAGTGAATGAATGAATGAATGAATGCGGATAAACTAATTAACTGTGATCGTCACTGGAAGCAGCTGATAGAAAGATGATGAATTTAGAATCTCTTTAGAATTGGAAGCCAATCATAATTTATAAATTCACCCGTTTAGCAGAAGGAAAATGATACTTGCGTAGCCCTTTGATGGAGAGAGAAGGCAGCCGCAGGATGTTCAGCTGTGATGGTCTGCTGGATGCGTCGGATCAGAAACGCAGAGATAAGGAGGCACTTTGGTGTAGTCATGTTGTAAAAATGTACCAAAGTACAAACACTAAGAGTCGAAGCTCATAGTTAAAAGAAAATGTCCGTGCTGTTGCATTATCAAAATTAACTGAAGAGGTTTAACTTCAAGTTAATAATAGAAAAATTAAATCTCAAGCCTTTAAGAAACAAAAACACAAACCCAAAAAAACTTAGCCCGATAAAAGTAGTGAACCCTTGAATGAAAGAAAAAGAAACCCTTAAGGTTCTTTAAAAATAGTAAAAGCCCCTAGCACGTTTAAAAAGTAAAAGCCCCTTTTGAAAGAAACAAGCCCAAGTTGCATTCCAGTGACTTTCCTTTTATATAGAAAGTTTTGGAGCCAAATTCAAATCAGCATCTGACCAATCGTGGCTGTGTCCATCCCAGGGGGTGGTCTGAGCTTCACTGTCCAGGAGAGATCAGAGGCCAAATACCTTTAGAGCATACTTTAAGGTTATTTCTTAAACATGCAAATTCGATTGTTAAATGTTTATGATGATCACAGATCTAAAATCTCACTAAATGTGTGATTAAAACGACACCAAACATGATATGTTTATCTCACATGGTTCCTGAGGTAATAATAATAAAAGATATAACACAAGAATAAGCTTACAAATAGTAGACTTTTAGGCTACATGAAAGTAAACTATTAATGTCACTACAGATAAAAGCATATACATTCAATTATAAGAAAAGTTCAACTTATAAGTATACATGCTGGGAATCAAAGATCTCTCTCTCTCTCTGTCTTTTATGGTGGTGATCATAAAGAGAGAGGAGGGGGTGTTGGTGTGTGTTTGCATTGCAATAAACACTTCAGATTCAATGTGTTCTCCTTCCATGCTGGTCCTGATCAACCTGGTATCACAGAGTCCAGATGTTGGGATCATCACTCCAGAGATGTTGAATTCTTTGATTTTATTATTTAGAAGTGTTTAGTTCGAATCATCAAAGAGTTCCTTGTGTTAGGAGGAATGTCATCTCTCTTCTCCCGAGGTGTATGGTTTTCGTCACCTTTTGGCGCTTTTATGACCCTTATCAGATTCTGGTGCAGAAGGGAGACATCCTGTCGTCTCCAAAAAGGGGGGATTTGGGTCTGCTGTCTCTTGAAATGGTTTCTTACCCAATTTACAGCTCTGAGAAACGGTCTCTTAGATTATCTGGGTGTTAGTTTGGAATGTTCTGCTCCGTTGTACGCTACATTAAGTAGACTGTAAAGTATGAGTTAAATTACATTATGGTATGGATATTAGGGAAGGAAAACTATTTATTTTTCTCTTATTTTGAATTTATCTTGGTGATTTTTTGAAAATTGAATTTATCTTCGTAATTGTTGATTATGGATGGAGTACCAAATTATATATGTCCGAGCACACAGGTGGTATGGGTTGGTCCTTTGTTCTGTGAAGGTAATGAAGAGCATCACAACAAATGTTTTTTGACTTTATAATTTCTGAAGCTGAATTATGCCCTCTGAAATCTTCGTTGTCATGGATTTACATCAATTATGGATATGCACCTGGAATGAAAGTGGAAATAAATGAACACTAAGAATGGACCTGTGAGTACTTTGAATTGTTTCATATTGTGGACTGTGAATACGCGTCAAACATAACGAGACTGCTCCTCTCAGCAAAGTGGCATTTTTTAATCTTATTGTAAAATTGTCACTACTTTAAGGTTTGTTGTAAATAAACATCAGTATTATGTGTTTAAAATGTCACAGTATGTCATGTTTGTAGAATAAAACAGGTAAAAGGTCAGGATGCTATATTTTACTACAGACGTCATTTTCCAGTTTTTATAGTATCTTACTAAAAACTGACGGTAAAGTTTGTAAAATAATGTCATAGTTTAATACTTTGTTAAAATCTTGAATGTTAAACATGTTTGAGTGACAGAGACATGTAGAGACTGAACTATCTGTTCAACAGGGAAACTGTTTCTCTACCAAGAGGAGACTCTGGATACTGAACTCAACACAGAAACACTGAGGAACCAGTCAAGCAGAATCCAAATCCAGGATACAGAGGTTCAGTGAATGTGGTGTTGAAGGTGTGGAGGTGGATCAGAGAGTCAGAGGAGACTCTGTAGAAGGACAGAGTTCCAGCAGGGCAGTCCACATAAACTGATACTCTGTTGGAGACTGAAGAGGACTTGATGGATGTTTCTGTGTTACTGTGTCTGACACAATAACCATCACGATCAGAGCAGATCAGAGTCCAGGACTGATCATTACATCCAAACCAACAGTCATGACTTTCTCCTTTCCTTCTGATTCCTCTGTAACTCACTGATATACGAACCTTTCCTCTCCACTGGACCTCCCAGTAACAGCGACCAGTCAGACCAGTTCTACACAGCAGCTGACACCAGTCAAACCTGTCTGGATGATCAGGATACCACTGATTCTCCGTCACACATGTCACCTTCCTGTTGTCGTCAGACAGTCTGAGGTAGTTGTTTACTGTGTTTGTGTCGACTGTGAGTTGACAGGAATCTGATGGAGAGAACAAACACAACACAGCTGCACTTATTGATCCATCATGTGATCAGTATTAAAGCTTTGATGATGACCTCAGAGATGTGACAGTTTGAAGATGGTTGAATGAGCTGCTTTGTTTCCATCAATCCATTAAAACTCACTTACACTTCCTCAGACCTGGTGTCAACCATTGGACTCCAGCAGGCGTCACCCTGAAAGGAGGAGGACGGTCAGAGCAGCAGCGACTCTTTCAGCAGCACACATGGACGTTACATGGCTCTCACACTGTTACACACTGATAAAGGAGCAGTCCTACATGGACACACATACACCTGGATGTCCGTCTGTCTGTACCTGAGAGTGTCCAGTCTGCAGTGTGGATCCTCCAGTGCAGCCAACAGCAGCTTCTCTCCTGAGTCTCCTGGATGGTTGTAGCTCAGGTCCAGCTCTCTCACATTTGAGGCCTTGGAGCTCAGAGCTGAGACCAGAGAAGCACAGCCTTCCTCTGTGATCAGACAGCCTGACAGCCTGCACACACAAAACAACACAAACCTGACTGACAACACTTGGCTGGATGTTTCTCACTCTTTGTTTTCTTCTTCGTCTTTCAGCTACATTCTGGTGCAGATTTACGGAAGCCTTAAACGGCCATGGTCCCACTTCTTTTTTTCCGCATTTCCTCCATTTCCTTGTTATAACGAGAAAACAAAATCGTTTTCTCATTATAATGAGTTAATTTTCCAGTGAGGTACAAAGCGAAACCAACCTGCTGGACCAGAAGGTTCTCTGATACCGCTGTAAACTACCGACTGAAGCCAGGCCTGGACCTTCTCTGCTGCAGCTGCACACTCTAATGAGTTAAGTTAAGCCTGTTCATGTGTTTGTTTGTACTTTTGCAGGTCTGTAGAAACAAGTTATTGTCCTTAACAGTGGTCTGGCGGGTTGGTTTCACTTGGTACCTCACCGGAAAATTAAATCGTTGTAACCAGATAATTTTGTTGTTATCAGGAGATGACGGATTTTGTCATCTCATGATAACGACAAAATGATCTAACTATACTGTAAAAACGGAGGAGAATTATTTGGTGTTCTTGAGAAAATGGAGCGAAAAAATTATGTCAGACCATAGCCAATTAGGGCTTCTGTATAGATTCCATGTGTCTGAAGTAAATGAAGAATCTGAACAATGATTAGTGGGATGCAATAATTCAGAAACAGAACAGAGAATGGACAATCCTGTCAGAGGTTAATTGTCTGAGTCCAGAAAGTCCTGCTGAAGTTCAATAAAAGATCATTTTATGAATCACATCAGCAGAAATGATTGTGAACAGGTTTGATGTTTATCCACTGATATGAATCAGATCAGTTTGAAAGTGTGAATCCTGACCTGAGAGTCTCCAGTTTACAGTGTGGACTCTCCAGTCCAGCACAAAGACTCTTCACTCCTGAATCCTGCAGGTTGTTGTTAGTCAGGTCCAGCTCTGTCACACTGGAGGACTGGGAGCTGAGGACTGAGGACAGAGCTTCACAGCTTCTCTCTGACAGATTACAGACACTCAGTCTGAAGAGACAAGAATAAGAAAAGAAGTAACAGGTTAAGTAGCCTATTTACTGTCCTATTGAAGAGATACAAGTGAACTGAAAAATAAAACCATCCCTCTATGTGCAGTATAAAGCAGTAGTGAGTACACCTGTAAGGTTAAAAGGCGTCACAAAGCATCAGAATCAATCAGGATCTCTGGTGATTAGAAAGTGGACTGCTCAGGTGTTCAGACATTTGAACATTATTCTCCATCTCTTCTCATTCCTGCTTCCTGTCCAACTGTTTAGTTATTGAACAAACAGAACATGAAATGTTTGTCCTAGTGTCACCTGATCAGTGATGTCTAGCTTAAATGCTCTAGTTTGTAAAACAGTGGAAAACAAAACAGAACCTGGAACCAAGACCTCACAGGTTCTTACAGGTTCTGGTTCTGTGATGCAGTTTTCAGGTTGTTAAGTTCCTGTAGTGGAAGAGGCCTCATTAAGAGAAACTAGAGCTGAAGGTCAGAACTGATGTGAGTCATACAAATACAGAAAACCTCCCACCTCAGGTGTTCTGTTCATCATGAATAAAATCACATTTTAAATGGTCATCAGTTGAACAGGTTGATGAATCCTGACCTGAGAGTTTACAGTTTACAGTGTGGACTCTCCAGTCCAGCACAAAGACTCTTCACTCCTGAATCCTGCAGGTTGTTGTTAGTCAGGTCCAGTTCTGTCACACTGGAGGACTGGGAGCTGAGGACTGAGGACAGAGCTTCACAGCTTCTCTCTGACAGATTACAGCCACTCAGTCTGAAGAGACAAAAACCACATGATACTGATAAAAACAGCAGAATAATGTAAAAGTAGATTCAGTCTCCAACTCTGTACTTACACAACTTTGTTGGAGGCTTTGACCACTGGCAGCAGCCTCAGAAGAACCTCCTCTGAAGCAGAGTATTTCTTCAGGTCAAACTCGTCCAGATCTTGTCCTGATGACAGTAAGATGAAGACCAGAGCTGACCACTGAGCAGGAGACAGTTCATCTGTGGACAGACGTCCTGATCTCAGGGACTGTTGGATCTCCTCCACTAGAGAAACATCCTTCAGTTCGTTCAGACAGTGGAACAGATTGATGCTTCTCTCTGCAGACACATTCTCACTGATCTTCTTCTTGATGTACTCCACTGTTTCCTGATTGGTCTGTGAGCTACTTCCTGTCTTTGTCAGCAGGCCTCGTAAGAGATTCTGATTGGTCCGCACTGACAGACCCAGGAGGAAACGCAGGAACAAGTCCAGGTGTCCATTTGGACTCTGTAAGGCCTCGTCCACAGCTCTCTGGTAGAAACGTGTCGAATTACTTTGGAACACTGCAGACCACCAGGATATTGTTTGTTTTTCTTCCAGCAGGTTGATTCCAGACTTGATGAATGTCTGATGGACATGGAGAGCAGCCAGAAACTCCTGAACACTCAGATGGACGAAGCAGAACACCTTGTCCTGGTACAGTCCTCTCTCCTCTTTGAAGATCTGTGTGAACACTCCTGAGTACACTGAGGCTGATCTCATATCGATGCCACACTCTGTCAGGTCGGACTCATAGAAGATCAGGTTTCCTTTCTGCAGCTGATTAAAAGCCAGTTTTCCCAGAGACTTAATCATCCTCCTGCTGTCTGGACTCCAGTGTGGATCTGTCTCAGCTCCTCCATCATACTTGATCTTCTTGACTTTGGCCTGAACCACCAGGTAGTGGATGTACATCTCAGTCAGGGTGCTGGGCAGCTGTCCTCCCTCTCTGCTTCCCAGCAGCTCCTCCACAACTGTCGCAGTGATCCAGCAGAACACTGGGATGTGGCACATGATGTGGAGGCTTCTTGATGTCTTCATGTGGGAGATGATCCTTCTGGCCTGCTTCTTACCTCTGGATCTCTTTCTGAAGTACTCCTCCTTCTGTGGGTCGGTGAACCCTCTGACCTCCGTCACCATGTCCACACAGTCAGGAGGGATCTGATTGGCTGCTGCAGGTCGTGTGGTTATCCAGAGGTGAGCAGAGGGAAGCAGCTTCCCCCTGATCAGGTTTGTCAGCAGCACATCCACTGAGGTGGACTCTGTAACATCAGTCAGGATCTCATTGTTGTGGAAGTCCAGAGGAAGGCGACACTCATCCAGACCATCAAAGATGAACACAACCTGGAAGAGTTCAAAGCTGCAGATTCCTGCTTGTTTGGTTTCACTGAAGAAGTGATGAACAAGTTCCACCAAGCTGAACTTTCTCTCTTTCACCACATTCAGCTCTCTGAAGGTCAATGGAAACATGAAGTGGATGTCCTGGTTGGTTTTGTCTTCAGCCCAGTCCAGAGTGAACTTCTGTGTTAACACTGTTTTCCCGATGCCAGCCACTCCCTTTGTCATCACTGTTCTGATTGGTCCATCTCTTCCAGGTGAGCCTTTAAAGATGTCTTCTGGTCTGATGTTTGTTTCTGTTCTGTTTGCTTTCCTGGAAGCTGCTTCAATCTGTCTGACCTCATGTTCATCATTGACCTCTGCAGTCCCTCCCTCTGTGATGTACAGCTCTGTGTAGATCTCATTCAGGAGG
>JAMOIN010001925.1:5000-20784 GCA_024666655.1 Dascyllus trimaculatus
TAGAACCAGTAGAACCAATAGGACCAATAGAACCGGTAGAACCAGTAGAACCAATAGAACCAGTAGAACCAGTAGAACCAATAGAACCAGTAGAACCAGTAGAACCAATAGAACCAGTAGAACCAATAGAACCAGTAGAACCAGTAGAACCAATAGAACCAGTAGAACCAGTAGAACCAATAGGACCAATAGGACCAGTAGAACCAGTAGAACCAATAGAACCAGTAGAACCAGTAGAACCAATAGGACCAATAGGACCAGTAGGATCAGTAGGACCAGTAGAACCAGTAGAACCAATAGAACCAGTAGAACCAGTAGAACCAATAGGACCAATAGGACCAGTGGAATCAGTGGGACCAGTGGGACCAGTAGGACCAGTAGAACCAATAGGACCAGTAGGACCAGTGGGACCAGTAGAACCAATAGGACCAGTAGAACCAGTAGAACCAATAGGACCAGTAGGACCAGTAGGACCAGTAGAACCAGTAGGACCAATAGGACCAGTGGGACCAGTAGGACCAATAGGACCAGTGGGACCAGTGGGACCAGTAGGACCAATAGGACCAGTGGGACCAGTGGGACCAGTGGGACCAGTAGGACCAATAGGACCAGTGGGACCAGTAGAACCAATAGGACCAGTAGAACCAGTAGAACCAATAGGACCAGTAGAACCAGTAGAACCAATAGGACCAGTAGGACCAATAGAACCAATAGGACCAGTGGGACCAGTAGGACCAGTGGGACCAATAGAACCAATAGAACCAATAGGACCAGTAGGACCAGTAGAACCAGTGGGACCAATAGGACCAGTAGGACCAGTGGGACCAGTGGGAAGGAAACAGCTCCACCTGCTGACAGACATGAAGGCTGAAAAGACTCTGATCAATAAGCGCAGACAGAAACTGATCAGTGGACTGAAACAGAACTCTGATGGACTAACTGGAATCAATATGTGGTCATCGCCCTTGTTGTTGTTGTTGTTGTTGTTGTTGTTGCTTCCTGTGTATGTTGACCTGTTCGTACGTCAGGATGCTGCTGATCTCTGATGGTGGATCTTCTCTGAACATGTGGATCCATTAAAATGTCTCCAGACAGAGTTCAGATCTGAACCTCATGGACCTGGAAGTAGACCTTACAGAGCTGAATGACTAGTGATCAATAGTTATTGATTACTGATTAATGACTAACGATCAATGGTCAATGATCAATGATCAATGATCAACGATTAATGATTAATGATCAACGATTAATGATCAATGAATAATGATTAATGATCAATGATCAATGATTAATGATTAACGATTAATGATCAATGAATAATGAATAATGACTAACAATCAATGATCAATGATCAATGATCAATGATTAACGATTAATGATCAATGAATAATGAATAATGACTAACAATCAATGATCAATGATCAATGATCAATGAATAATGACTAACAATCAATGATCAATGATGAATGATTAATGACTGACTGCTACCAGCCTCTAGGGGTCGCTGTGTGCAGCAAGTTAAAACCAGGTTGTTGGTTTTGGTGAAGCAGTTTGTATTTTAGTGACAGAAGCAGGTGGTTCTGCTAAAACCAAAGAAGTGAATGAAAGCAGACGAAGGCTGACAGAGTTACAGACTTTACTACGACTAAATAACAAACACAACGATAACAACACCACACCAAACAGGAAGTACAGAACTAAACCAGAACTGGAGCCTCTGAACACGCATGACGACACAAACACGGGACCATGTGGCTACAGAACACATAAACAACACCAGCGTCAGGTCCGACCAGCAAACGCTGATGCTGTCCCTGAACTAATGCAGGGGCCAACAGAGGCCCCCAGGAGTCCTCATGAAGTTCACCCACAAACACACAGTCACACATGAGGCACCAGGGCCAGCAGGTCACAGTAAAACCTGTTGCCATGACTGAGGGGTGGTTGGAGCTTTTAGGGTCTTCAGGTGCAGAGTGGCTGGAGGTGGAGGAGCCCAGTGGTGGTCCAATCCGGCAGGTCTGGAGGCGGGGAGAACAGGTGCTGCAGAGCAGGTCCTCAGCTGATCAGGACAGATGGTTTTCAGCTGGGCTCTGGAGCAGGATCCCCAGGTCAGCCGCAGCTGGACTCACTAACAGTTTTAAAAGTCCACCTCATTAGAAGTACGGCCCACTGGTCCCACTGGTCCCACTGGTCTCACTGGTCCCACTGGTCCCACTGGTCCCACTGGTCCCAGCGGTCCCACTGGTCCCACTGGTCCCACTGGTCTCACTGGTCTCACTGGTCCCACTGGTCCCACTGGTCCCACTGGTCTCACTGGTCTCACTGGTCTAACTGGTCTCACTGGTCTCACTGGTCCCAGCGGTCCCACTGGTCCCACTGGTCCCACTGGTCTCACTGGTCCCACTGGTCTCACTGGTCTCACTGGTCCCAGCCGTCCCAGCGGTCCCACTGGTCCCACTGGTCCCACTGGTCCCAGCGGTCTCACTGGTCTCACTGGTCCCAGCGGTCCCACTGGTCCCACTGGTCCCACTGGTCCCAGCGGTCCCACTGGTCCCACTGGTCCCAATGGTCCCAGCCGTCCCAGCGGTCCCACTGGTCTCACTGGTCTCACTGGTCCCAGCCGTCCCAGCGGTCCCACTGGTCCCACTGGTCCCACTGGTCCCAGCGGTCTCACTGGTCTCACTGGTCCCAGCGGTCCCACTGGTCCCACTGGTCTCACTGGTCCCAGCGGTCCCACTGGTCCCACTGGTCTCACTGGTCCCAGCGGTCCCACTGGTCCCACTGGTCCCAGCGGTCCCACTGGTCCCACTGGTCTCACTGGTCTCACTGGTCCCAGCGGTCCCACTGGTCCCACTGGTCCCAATGGTTCCAGCGGTCCCACTGGTCCCACTGGTCTCACTGGTCCCAGCGGTCTCACTGGTCCCACTGGTCCCACTGGTCTCACTGGTCTCACTGGTCCCACTGGTCCCACTGGTCCCACTGGTCTCACTGGTCTCACTGGTCTCACTGGTCTCACTGGTCCCACTGGTCCCACTGGTCCCACTGGTCTCACTGGTCTCACTGGTCTAACTGGTCTCACTGGTCTCACTGGTCCCACTGGTCTCACTGGTCTCACTGGTCCCACTGGTCCCACTGGTCCCACTGGTCTCACTGGTCTCACTGGTCTCACTGGTCCCACTGGTCCCACTGGTCCCACTGGTCCCACTGGTCTCACTGGTCTCACTGGTCCCACTGGTCCCACTGGTCTCACTGGTCCCACTGGTCCCACTGGTCCCACTGGTCTCACTGGTCTCACTGGTCTAACTGGTCTCACTGGTCTCACTGGTCCCAGCGGTCCCACTGGTCCCACTGGTCCCACTGGTCTCACTGGTCCCACTGGTCTCACTGGTCTCACTGGTCCCAGCGGTCCCAGCGGTCCCACTGGTCCCACTGGTCCCACTGGTCCCAGCGGTCTCACTGGTCTCACTGGTCCCAGCGGTCTCACTGGTCTCACTGGTCCCAGCGGTCCCACTGGTCCCACTGGTCTCACTGGTCCCAGCGGTCCCACTGGTCCCACTGGTCCCAATGGTTCCAGCGGTCCCACTGGTCCCACTGGTCTCACTGGTCTCACTGGTCCCACTGGTCTCACTGGTCTCACTGGTCCCACTGGTCCCAGCGGTCCCACTGGTCCCACTGGTCCCAATGGTTCCAGCACCGACTGTCTCAGAGTGTTCTTCATGTCTGGAAACCTGAAGCTGTTTGTTCTCATCAGATGTGGATCTAAAGCAGCTGCAGACTTTGCTCTGAATGCTGACATACTTCCTGTCTGTGCTGCAGCAGTGTGGCAGCTCAGCAGGTGTTACCTGAACCTCCAACAGGTGTGTGTGAGTTCAGGTAGCAGCTGTCAGCAGACACACCTCCAGAAAACACTCATCTGGCTTGATGAGTTAAAGTCAGCAGGAAGAAACACAAGCTGAGACAGAGACCAGTGGGTCAGCAGGCTGCTGAGTTTCAAGTCAGTTTTCAAGATCTCTATGGTAACAGATGCTGCAGAGCTACATCTCTATGGTAACTGATGCTGCTGAGCTACATCTCCATGGTAACTGATGCTGCAGAGCTACATCTCCATGGTAACTGATGCTGCAGAGTTAGATCTCCATGGTAACTGATGCTGCAGAGTTAGATCTCCATGGTAACTGATGCTGCAGAGTTAGATCTCCATGGTAACTGATGCTGCAGAGCTACATCTCCATGGTAACAGATGCTGCAGAGCTACATCTCCATGGTAACTGATGCTGCAGAGTTAGATCTCCATGGTAACTGATGCTGCAGAGCTACATCTCCATGGTAACTGATGCTGCAGAGCTACATCTCCATGGTAACTGATGCTGCAGAGTTAGATCTCCATGGTAACAGATGCTGCTGAGCTAGATCTCTATGGTAACAGATGCTGCTGAGCTAGATGTCCATGGTAACTGATGCTGCAGAGTTAGATCTCCATGGTAACTGATGCTGCAGAGCTACATCTCCATGGTAACTGATGCTGCTGAGCTAGATCTCTATGGTAACTGATGCTGCAGAGTTAGATCTCCATGGTAACAGATGCTGCTGAGCTACATCTCCATGGTAACAGATGCTGCTGAGCTAGATGTCCATGGTAACTGATTCTGCAGAGTTAGATCTCCATGGTAACTGATGCTGCAGAGCTACATCTCCATGGTAACTGATGCTGCAGAGCTACATCTCCATGGTAACTGATACAGGGTGTCTTCATTACTCCAGATGCAGTAGCTGGTAGGTGATTAGTTCTGTTTGTAGACCAGCCTCCAGGCCAGCAGAGCTCGTCTGTCAAGGTTTAAAGCTTTTCCACTTTATAATTACACTTCAATAAAAGCTGTATTCTGCCTGATGAGTTAAAGACATGAGCAGAAGAAGAGTTCCAGACGTTGTTCTGTTGTCTGCTGAAGATAATTAACCAGCTCATCTTCAAAGAACTGTTCAGTGGTCCAGAAGCCACCATCCCTCTTGGCCTTACTTCCTTAATGACGGCTGCTCTTCCAGGTGAAGTAAATAATATCTGATGTAGTTTCTTGGAGACAAACACAGACGCTGGTCTTCCCTCTGCTGTAGACGGCAGCGTCCGGCCCTTTAAGGACAGATCCCTCAACAACCACATGTTGAACTTTCTTTCTATTGTTGAGGTATCGGCTCAAAGTTGGCCTCCGAGCTCCTCCTCTCATTTCTGTGGAGTCCTCCACCCTGGTATGTCCCAGTTAGTCTAATGGGGATCTCACCCAGGCCCGGCGTCATTATTCAACAGACTGGTCGGTCTCCAGTCTCCAGTCTTCACTCATCGTCCTTTGGCTTTGGGGTTAGTTTGACCAGTGTCTGTCTCAGAGCGTGGGGACTTCCTCCTCCTCCTCCTCTTCTGTTTAAAGCATTTATAAACTCCCTGTTCACTCGTCACCCCGGAGCTTTGTGACCCTGAAGGGCGTCGGCACACTTCTGCACCTCTGTTCTGCTCTATTCTGATCCAGGAACCTTCACCTGCTCTCCTTCCGTCTGGTTCTTAGTTCAGACTGGAGTCATCCTATCTTTGTCCAGGGTTCGGCCTTAAAGCTCACTACTAACTGCTGGCTTCGTCGTGTGCATGACGTCAGAGCAGGTCGGAGCACAGACATACATACGTAGACGCCGCATTGATCGCTGAACCACACGTCAACGTAGCCGCCATATTGGATGTGACAGAAGAGAACAGAGGAGACGCCTCATTCATGTGCTGCGTGGAATTACATCAGTCCAAACCAGATCACATGGGATTACCTTTCACAGGCAAGACTGAAAAAATACTTTCACTGTATTTGGCCATTACAACATCATTTTACGAACAGAATTTGCCGACTTTGTGGCTAAAACTATGAAGTCCCGAGCATAATACTGTGGATTCCCGCGGTGAAACCAGCCTCCTAACAACGAAGACGTCTTTCCTATTTAACTAAATTGGCCAAAAGTAACCACTCTGAATGCTGTTAGTAGCTTTAGCTAACTTTTCACATACTATGTAGGTTTCCCAGAAATAAAGAGATCAGAAAGCAGTGGAAACAGCTGTCAGACGGGAGGTTTCTCGGCTGGTCCGTCCTCCATGCTCTGCAGTGAGAACTTCAGGCCACAGGATTATACAGGACAGGTCAGACGGTCAGGATAAGAGATGGAGCTCTTCCCTCAGTTCTCTGTTTCCCAGCACATCTCCACAGGGCAGGTCTATAGGCTGTAAGGATTGGATAATTCAACGCCACACTATGCTGAGAATGTTTTTTCCCTTTCTGAATGTGAAGGAATCAGTGATGTATTTTTGTCTTCACTTTAGCCTGTAGCTACCAGGACATCTCAGACCTCAAAGAAGACCCAGGAGACCCTGTCACTGGACTGTTCCCAGCTTGTCCAAGAGTCCATCAATCACTGAATATCAAAGTGATTAATTAAAAACAGTTAAATGTAAACATTTGTGCTCTCTCTCTCTCTCTTCGTGCACATATTTTTTAATATTTTATTTTTATTTCTTAAAAGTTTATCTCTACATTATAATTTCTATCTGAATTTTCTATATTTTATATTTCTATATGTTATAATATAGTCTTTGTTGAATGGGTTCAACTATAACACTAACAGTTTCCCCCCAAGGATCAATAAAGTATTTCTGATTCTGATTTATTCAGAAAACCCACCTGTCACATCTAAGTTTATTATAAACACAGATGTTTAATATTAACATTTCAATATTTATCATCATAATAACAGTGTTACATACATTGGTAGCAGTAAAAACTCATAAAAACATGAGAGAAATACATACGTTGGTTTGGTGCTTACCTTTGTCCTAAACATATAAGGAGTAAACATTTATAATCATCACATTAAAAGTTACATGTGTTGTTTTTGATGCCTATTTGTTTCCCAGATATATTGGTGTGTGTGTGAGGATGGGTGAATAAAGGCATTAACTTAAATCACTTTGTAGAAAGGCGCTTTATAAATTCAGGGGGCTGCAGCCTCTGAAGGATCCAGCCTACCGTCCTTCTAAGGCTGGGTCCTTCCAAGGACGGTCGGCTACATGAGTGTTTGTTAAATAGACGGTCCAGCCTACGATGAACTTCCTGCTTACATCATGACGTCTCGTAGCGCCGCTCCTTGTTGCCTAGCAACCCTGACAAACAAATTTTCATCCCGACGATCAGGATGAGACGACTATGTTGTAATTTTACCTCATTTGTCACTGAATTTGATCCTGAACTTGTGTTTTTTGTTTCTAATATGTTTTATATCTTGTAGACTTGAGGGTCTTGTTCTGTCCGGTGGTTCGGGACTAAACTGTCTGAGAAACAAGAAGCTGGTTTAAATCTGTTGACATCCACTGATATGAACTTCAGATATTCTAAACCTCCACAGTCTCTGGGCTGAATGTTTCTGATGAGGATCACTAAATACCTGCTGTCTGAACAGAAACCAGATATAATGTATGTTAAACATGTGATCAGATAACTTGGTGGAGCTAAACTAAGAACAGTGAGGAGAGTCATGTTTTCACTGGTCTACAGAGAATCACCACCAATAGAAGCTCCAGCAGCATTTAGTCACCGTTTTACTTCACCTCCATATAATAACTTAAATAAGGATTAAATATATGAATATTTATGATTGAATAAGTCGTTTTTGTGGTGCCACAGTCAGAAAAAATCACCACAGTTTGTAAAATAAAACTTAAAACTGAAGCTGAACAACTGGACAGTAAACGTTTTAAACTGCAGCGGCTCATCAGTAACGTAACTTAATCGATTTTAAAACTAATTTTAACGTGTTCAACTTTTGTACTATTAGAGTGAGCTGTAACATAATAATAACAATTAAAACTAGAATCCTCCATCCATCTTCACTGTCAGCCGTCAGCAGTTAAAACTCCAGCTGTTGATCCAACTGTCAGCGGTGCAATGGATCTTGGGATATTTGGGGCTACGGAGGATCCATCGATGCATCCTTCAAATTCATGGAAAAGAAGGACGCATTCATCGGCCGCCTTTGAAGGAGTCTTGAAGTTTTAATGAAATGGGACGGCCTTAGTCGCACCGCTGTGACGTATGCAGCTGAATAATGCAGCCTCTGAACTGGGACACAGCTTATGTGTATATGTCTATGTGTATATGTCTATGTGTATATGTCTATATGTCTATGTGTATATGTCTATGTGTATATGTCTATGTGTATATGTCTATGTGTCTATGTGTATATGTGTCTATGTGTATATGTCTATGTGTATATGTCTATGTGTATATGTCTATGTGTCTATGTGTATATGTGTATATGTGTCTATGTGTATGTGTCTATGTGTATATGTCTATGTGTCTATGTGTATATGTCTATGTGTATATGTGTATATGTGTCTATGTGTATATGTGTATATGTGTCTATGTGTATATGTGTATATGTGTCTATGTCTATGTGTCTATGTGTATATGTCTATGTGTATATGTGTATATGTGTCTATGTGTATATGTGTATATGTGTATATGTGTCTATGTGTATATGTGTATATGTGTCTATGTGTATATGTGTATATGTGTCTATGTGTATGTGTATATGTGTCTATGTCTATGTGTCTATGTGTATATGTGTATATGTGTCTATGTGTATATGTGTATATGTGTCTATGTGTATATGTGTATATGTGTCTATGTCTATGTGTCTATGTGTATATGTCTATGTGTATATGTGTATATGTGTCTATGTGTATATGTGTATATGTGTATATGTCTATGTGTATATGTGTCTATGTGTATATGTCTATGTCTAGGTGTATATGTGTCTATGTGTATGTGTCTATGTGTATATGTCTATGTGTCTATGTGTATATGTCTATGTGTATATGTGTATATGTGTATATGTGTATATGTGTATATGTGTATATGTCTATGTCTATGTGTATATGTGTCTATGTGTATATGTCTATGTGTATGTGTCTATGTGTATATGTCTATGTGTCTATGTGTATATGTCTATGTGTATATGTGTATATGTGTATATGTGTATATGTGTATATGTGTATATGTCTATGTCTATGTGTATATGTCTATGTGTATATGTCTATGTGTATATGTGTATATGTGTATATGTCTATGTGTATATGTGTATATGTGTATGTGTATATGTCTATGTGTATATGTCTATGTATATATGTCTATGTGTATATGTGTAGATGTCTATGTGTATATGTCTATGTGTATATGTATATGTGTAGATGTCTATGTGTAGATGTCTATGTGTATATGTCTATGTGTAGATGTCTATGTGTATATGTCTATGTCTATGTGTATATGTCTATGTGTCTATGTGTATATGTCTATGTGTATATGTCTATGTGTATATGTCTGTGTATATGTCTATGTGTCTATGTGTATATGTCTATGTCTATGTGTATATGTCTATGTGTATATGTCTATGTGTCTATGTGTATATGTATATGTCTATGTGTATATGTCTATGTGTATATGTCTATGTGTATATGTCTATGTGTCTATGTGTATATGTCTATGTGTCTATGTGTATATGTCTATGTGTATATGTCTATGTGTCTATGTGTATATGTCTATGTGTCTATGTGTATATGTCTATGTGTATATGTCTATGTCTATGTGTATATGTCTATGTGTATATGTCTATGTGTATATGTCTATGTGTATATGTCTATGTGTATATGTCTATGTCTATGTGTATATGTCTATGTGTATATGTCTATGTGTATATGTCTATGTGTATATGTCTATGTGTATATGTCTATGTCTATGTGTATATGTCTATGTGTATATGTCTATGTGTATATGTCTATGTGTATATGTCTATGTGTATATGTCTATGTCTATGTGTCTATGTGTCTATGTGTATATGTCTATGTGTATATGTCTATGTGTATATGTCTATGTGTATATGTCTATGTGTATATGTCTATGTGTCTATGTGTATATGTCTATGTGTATATGTCTATGTGTATATGTCTATGTGTATATGTCTATGTGTCTATGTGTATATGTCTATGTGTATATGTCTATGTGTCTATGTGTATATGTCTATGTGTATATGTCTATGTGTATATGTCTATGGATCGGAGCATCATCGGTCGGATCTGCGCATGTCTGACTCCTGTTTTGATCTGAAGCGAACGCGTTCCTCTGACGTCATCAGAGCGCGTCCAGCAGCTGATCCGGCAGCATGGACCGGTGGTGTCGGACCGCGGCGACCTTGGTGTTCGGAGCGGGGCTCGGAGCTGCTGCGACCCGCCTGTGGAGCGACCGAGGCCGCCGGGAGGACGAGCGGATAGCGGGTCTGCTGAGCAGTCTCCCGGTGGTTCCGGTACCGACGGTGCAGGCCTCCGAGCTGACGGTGAGACGGACGGACAGCGGCGGACTGTCCGCCTCTGTGAGGACCTTCAGCCGCACCTTCGGTCTGTGCGCAGAAACACGCACAGTGTTGATAACAACGATAATAATAACAATAATAATAATAATCATAACAACAATCCATGTGTTTATTATTGTTGCCGTCATCGCTGGGGTTAGTAGACACCATGAAGGAGTTTCCTGTTTCACTGCTTCTATTATTGTTTGTACTAGTACTACGGTAATAATGCAGTACTACGGTAATAATACACTAATACCATTGTACTAGTACTATGGTAATAATGCAGTACTACAGTAATAATACACTAATACCATTGTACTAGTACTATGGTAATAATGCAGTACTACAGTAATAATACACTAATACCATTGTAGTAGTACTACGGTAATAATACACTAATACCATTGTAGTAGTACTACGGTAATAATGCAGTACTACAGTAATAATACACTAATACCATTGTAGTAGTACTACGGTAATAATGCAGTACTACAGTAATAATACACTAATACCATTGTAGTAGTACTACGGTAATAATACACTAATACCATTGTAGTAGTACTACGGTAATAATGCAGTACTACAGTAATAATACACTAATACCATTGCAGTAGTACTACGGTAATAATGCAGTACTACAGTAATAATACACTAATACCATTGTAGTAGTACTACGGTAATAATGCAGTACTACAGTAATAATACACTAATACCATTGTACTAGTACTATGGTAATAATGCAGTACTACAGTAATAATACACTAATACCATTGCAGTAGTACTACGGTAATAATGCAGTACTACAGTAATAATACACTAATACCATTGTAGTAGTACTACGGTAATAATGCAGTACTACAGTAATAATACACTAATACCATTGTAGTAGTACTACGGTAATAATGCAGTACTACAGTAGTAACCTTGCAGCAGTAGCTGTACACACTAACATACAGCCTTAACGTTACCTGTCCAGGTGAGTCCAGGCAGCTCAGGAGCAGTGATGAAGTACGGCTTCCCCTCATTGGCCAACGTTAAAACCAGAGAGTCATACGTCACTTCCTACGACCCCCGGACACGCACAGCATCATGGGTAATAGAGAGGCTAAGCCCCGCCTCCCTGAGTGGGACGTCAGACAGGAAGTACTGCGACTTTAAGGAGGACGACAGGTGAGACACAGTGAGACAGGTGAACAGAGAGGACGACAGGTGAGACTCTAGCTGTGTCCCAGTTCAGAGGCTGCATTATTCAGCTGCATACGTCTCAGCGGTGCGACTAAGGCTGTCCCATTTCATTAAAACTTCAAGACTCCTTCAAATGTGGCCGATGAATGCGTCCTTCTTTTCCATGAATTTGAAGGATGCATCGATGGATCCTCCGTAGCCCCAAATATCCCAAGATCCATTGCACCGCTGACAGTTCAATCAACAGCTGGAGTTTTAACTGCTGACGGCTGACGGAGAAGATGGATGGAGGATTCTAGTTTTAATTGTTATTACTATGTTACAGCTCACTCTGATAGTACAAAAGTTGAACACGTTAAAATTAGTTTTAAAAACCATTAAGTTACATTATTGATGAGCCGCTGCAGTTTAAAACGTTTACTGTCCAGTTGTTCAGCTTCAGTTTTAAGTTTTATTTTACAGACTGTGGTGATTTTTTCTGACTGCGGCACCACAAAAACGACTTATTCATTCATAAATATTCATGTATTTAATCCTTATTTAAGTTATTATATGGAGGTGAAGTAAAACGGTGACTAAATGCTGCTGGAGCTTCTATTGGTGGTGATTCTCTGTAGACCAGTGAAAACATGACTCTCCTCACTGTTCTTAGTTTAGCTCCACCAAGTTATCTGATCACATGTTTAACATACATTATATCTGGTTTCTGTTCAGACAGCAGGTATTTAGTGATCCTCATCAGAAACATTCAGCCCAGAGACTGTGGAGGTTTAGAATATCTGAAGTTCATATCAGTGGATGTCAACAGATTTAAACCAGCTTCTTGTTTCTCAGACAGTTTAGTCCTGAACCACCGGACAGAACAAGACCCTCAAGTCTTCAAGTTATAAAACATATTAAAAACAAAAAACACAAGTTCAGGATCAAATTCAGTCACAAATGAGGTAAAATTACAACATAGTCGTCTCATCCTGATCGTCGGGATGAAAATTTGTTTGTCAGGGTTGCTAGGCAACAAGGAGCGGCGCTACGAGACGTCATGATGTAAGCAGGAAGTTCATCGTAGGCTGGACCGACTCATTTAACAAACACTCATGCAGCCTTCTAATGCAGCCGACCGTCCTTAGAAGGATGCAGCCCCTGAATCGGGACTCAGCTACAGGTAGACAGGTGAACAGAGGACGACAGGTGACCGATGCTGTTCCTGTTTGTGAACCTGACTCTAGCTCTGATTGGTCGTCCAGCGTCCACGTCTTCCACAGGTCGACCAACGCCGACTACAGGGGGAGTGGCTTCGACAGAGGTCACCTGGCTGCTGCAGCCAATCACAAGTGGAGTCAAAAAGCCATGGAGGACACGTTCTACCTGAGCAACGTGGCTCCACAGGTAAACACCTGAGTCTGTCTCGTTAGTCACATGATCAATACGTTCAATAGATCCTGATCGATGGAAACATTCGACACCTGTACCTGTGATTTATTCACTTTAATGTCAGCCTGGACAGAACCAGCAGAACCAGAGGTTTAAACAGAACCAGAGGTTTAAACAGAACCAGCAGAACCAGAGGCTTTAACAGAACCAGCAGAACCAGAGGTTTAAACAGAACCAGCAGAACCAGAGGCTTTAACAGAACCAGCAGAACCAGAGGCTTTAACAGAACCAGCAGAACCAGAGGTTTAAACAGAACCAGCAGAACCAGAGGCTTTAACAGAACCAGCAGAACCAGAGGCTTTAACAGAACCAGCAGAACCAGAGGTTTAAACAGAACCAGCAGAACCAGAGGTTTAAACAGAACCATCAGAACCAGAGGCTTTAACAGAACCATCAGAACCAGAGGCTTTAACAGAACCAGCAGAACCAGAGGTTTAAACAGAACCAGCAGAACCAGAGGCTTTGACAGAACCAGCAGAACCAGAGGCTTTGACAGAACCAGCAGCTGTAGAACGGGTCAGAACAGACGTTCTGAAGTCTGGACCACAGCGTCAGATTCTCAGAGTGGACCGGACCTCCTCCACCTGTGGACCTGCAGCAGGACGGTTCTTAACTCACATCAGTGTTCTGTTTGTCAGAACCCTCACCTGAACCAGAACACCTGGAACAACCTGGAGAAGCTCTGCCGCTCTCTGACCAAACGCTACCTCAACGTCTACGTCTGCACCGGCCCGCTCTACCTGCCCAGGTAACTGCCTCCACTTCTGTGGTGTCTGAGTGGGTGGGGCTACAGGATGACATCATCACTGTGTGTGTTTCAGGCAAGAGGCTGATGGGAAACTCTACGTCCGGTATCAGGTGATTGGTCGAAACCACGTTGCCGTGCCGACGCACTTCTTCAAGGTGAGTCTCACTTGTCTGATGATGTCATCACTGATATGTCTGTCTGATGAGGTCACCTGTGTCTCCTCAGGTGTTGATCCTGGAGCAGACGGATGGCAGGGGGGTGGAGCTTCGCTCCTACGTTTTACCGAACGAGCCAATCGATGAGAAGGTTCCTCTGGAGCGTTTCCTGGTTCCCATAGAAACCATCGAGCGAGCGTCGGGACTC
Source organism: Dascyllus trimaculatus (assembly GCA_024666655.1). Lineage (NCBI taxonomy): Eukaryota > Metazoa > Chordata > Actinopteri > Pomacentridae > Dascyllus > Dascyllus trimaculatus. Next base: position 19,153 of record JAMOIN010001925.1, read on the forward strand.
CTGTTCGTCCCGAACATCATGAAGAAGACGAGCAGCCTGCAGGCCGTCACCGACAGGTGAACTACAGGACCCACAATCCCCTGCAGCCGAGCTCCTGCTTCAGTCAGCTGATCAATAACAGCTGATGATTTAATATTGATCGTCTTTTTCTGGTGGCGTCACTGTAAGGTTATTTTAATGTTCTTTTGATGTTTGGTGGTGAACGTGTCATCTGTGTCTTCTGAGGATGAATCCATTACTCCAGGGGGGTCCAGTCCTGGTCCTGGAGGGCCCCCATCCAGCATGTCCCAGATGTTCCCTCGTCCAACACCTGATTCGGTGATCAGCTGATCATGAAGCTCTGCAGAAGCCTGGTATCGATCCTGATCCCTCAATCAGGAAACATCTGGAACATGCTGGATGGGGTCCCTCCAGGACCAGGACTGGACCCCCCTGGAGTAATCAATGTGTTTAGTCTTTGTGAGACCAAAGTGTTAGAACTCAGTGATAATCAATAATGACTGGATATTGATCATCTGCACAGTTCAGCTGTTTAAATAAACTGAATGAACCATTAACGGATCGTTGCCTTTGGTTTGTGAGAAATCAATAGCTGATCAATAACTCTGATCAGTTTAATGGAAGCCGCTCAGGCTGACAGTGTAAAACAACATTTTCATAAAAGCATCAGACATGTTCTGGACCAGCAAAAGCCTCTGACAGCCAATCACAGGCAGGGGGCGGAGTCTCCGGTCAGCTGTTGTCCACCTCGTCCTCGTGGTCGCCGTCTGAGCTGAAGATGTCTGACAGCTGGTACCTGTCCTCCTCCTCCTCCTCCTGATGGACCTTCCTGCACCTGCTCAGTCTGTCCTGCAGGACGGGGACGTACCTGTGGTGCAGGTGGTCGATGATCTCTGAGGACAAAGAGAACATCTGAGAACATCTGAGGACATCTGAGGACATCAGTGTCCAGGATGGACGTCACTGTCCTCAGAGTCTCTGACCCTTCAGGTGCTGCTGGATGCTGAGTCTGGTCCTGAGGAGGACGGTCCTCCAAAGGTCTGTGTTCTCCTGGCTGCAGGTACGTCACCTGCTGCTGTTTGCCGTTGATCTTCAGGATGAACCCGTTTGTGAGACCTGAGATGTGTTTGGAGAAAACAGTAACGTGGACCATCCCAGGAGAACACAGACCTTCAGAGGACAGTCCTCCTCAGGACCAGACTCAGACTCTGAGGACAGGAGAAGGTCTGAGGAGGATGGAGGGACGCTCCAAGCTGGACCATCAGAAGACCTCCAGCCTCTGATCAGGTTCTTCTCCTGCAGCTCTGAGGGCCTCAGCAGGAGGCTTCAGCTCCATGAGGACACAAGGAGCTGAAGAACACACAGGTCCAGCTGACTGTACTACCGGTACTGTAGTACTGTAGTACTGGTAGTACTGTAGTACTTATAGTACTGGTAGTACTGTAGTACTGTAGTACTGTAGTACTGGTAGTACTATAGTACTTATAGTACTGGTAGTACTGTAGTACTGTAGTACTGTAGTACTGGTAGTACTGTAGTACTGTAGTACTGTAGTACTGGTAGTACTGTAGTACTTATAGTACTGGTAGTACTGTAGTACTGTAGTACTGTAGTACTGGTAGTACTGTAGTA
>JAMOIN010001574.1:0-20777 GCA_024666655.1 Dascyllus trimaculatus
CTCCCGTCTCCTCCCGTCTCCTCCCGTCTCTTCCTGTCTCCTCCTGTCTCTTCCTGTCTCTTCCTGTCTCCTCCTGTCTCCTCCTGTCTCCTCCAGTCTCCTCCTGTCTCCTCCTGTCTCCTCCTGTCTCCTCCTGTCTCCTACTGTCTCCTCCAGTCTCCTCCTGTCTCCTCCTGTCTCTTCCTGTCTCCTCCTGTCTCCTCCTGTCTCCTCCTGTCTTCTCCTGTCTCCTCCTGTCTCCTCCTGTCTTCTCCTGTCTCCTCCTGTCTCCTCCTGTCTCCTCCCGTCTCCTCCTGTCTCCTCCCGTCTCTTCCTGTCTCCTCCTGTCTCCTCCTGTCTCCTCCCGTCTCCTCCCATCTCCTCCTGTCTCCTCCCATCTCCTCCTGTCTCCTCCCATCTCCTCCCATCTCCTCCTGTCTCCTCCTGTCTCCTCCTGTCTCCTCCTGTCTCCTCCAGTCTCCTCCTGTCTCTTCCTGTCTCCTCCTGTCTCCTCCTGTCTCCTCCTGTCTCCTCCAGTCTCCTACTGTCTCCTCCAGTCTCCTCCTGTCTCCTCCTGTCTCCTCCTGTCTCCTCCAGTCTCCTCCTGTCTCCTCCTGTCTCCTCCTGTCTCCTCCAGTCTCCTCCTGTCTCTTCCTGTCTCCTCCTGTCTCCTCCCGTCTCCTCCTGTCTCCTCCTGTCTCCTCCTGTCTCCTCCTGTCTCCTCCCGTCTCCTCCTGTCTCTTCCTGTCTCCTCCTGTCTCCTCCCGTCTCCTCCTGTCTCCTCCTGTCTCCTCCTGTCTCCTCCTGTCTCCTCCTGTCTCCTCCTGTCTCTCTGCAGCCTGGAGCTCCTCAGTGTTTCCAGATCTTGTTGAAGTGCAGCTGATTGATTTTCTCAGAGTCGGTTTCAGTTTTTCTGTTTGTCAGAAAAAGATTTCTGCTGTTCAACACATGATGAAGATGAAGATGATGAGGATGAGGTTGAGGATGAAGGCAGTGATGATAATGATGATGGTGATGATGGTGATGATGATGATAATGATGATGGTGATGATGGTGATGATGATGATGATGATGATGATGATGATGATGATGATGATGATATTGATGATGATGATGATGATGATGATGATGATGATAATGATGATGGTGATGATGATGATGATGATGATGGTGATGATGATAATGATGATGGTGATGATGATGATGATGATATTGATGATGATGATGATGATGATGATGATAATGATGATAATGATGATGGTGATGATGGTGATGATGATGATGATGATGATGATGATGATGATGATGATGATGATGATGATGATAATGATGATGGTGATGATGGTGATGATGATGATGATGATGATGATGATGATGATGACAGTAATGATGAAGGTGATCCTGGGCTACTTTGTCGTTCAGGTGTCAGCTATCTTAGACCAGTCTTGGTCCTCAGACTGTTGTGGACGACTCCAGACTAGCTAGTAGGGTCAGTAGGGTCAGTAGGGTCAGTAGGGTCAGTAGGGTCAGTAGGGTCCGTAGGGTCAGTAGGGTCAGTAGGGTCAGTAGGGTCCGTAGGGTCAGTAGGGTCAGTAGGGTCAGTAGGGTCAGTAGGGTCAGTAGGGTCCGTAGACCTGTGGACACGTTTCAGCCAGAATAGATTCCAGAACAGTAAAGACCATCTGAACCCTAGAACCTGCCGACACATGGTTCATCCATGGAAGATGAAGCCTGGTGGGTCCAGTCCTTTAGTGGACAGTAGCAGGTTTCTGAGGATCTAAATGCTTCTACTGGAATGTGTTGGGTCTGATGGACCAGCACCGCCCTATGGAGCTGGATAGAACCAGGCCTAAAGGCCTCTGCTGTCTGTCTGTCTGTGGTTCTGTCTGTGGTTCTGTCTGTGGTTCTGTCTGTGGTTCTGTCTGTGGTTCTGTCTGTGGTTCTGTCTGTGGTTCTGTCTGCAGACCAACTGTTTGTCTTCAGCTAATCTGGCTGCTGCTGAATATTAAGCTGCAGTTGATCTCAGATAACAATCAGATTAACTCAACGACCGACCGGCTGCTGCATGGAGCTGCTGGTGAAACGGTCAAGACTCTGGTTTCAGGTCCTACAGAGAGAAAGGTTTTAATCTGAGTTCTAAAAGCCTTAATGAGCCTCAGAACCTCATCAGTCCAGCAGACAGACGCACAACATGTAGGAGGAACAACACACTGGAGTTCTGCTAGAACCTGGACCCAGATAGTAGAGTCATAGAAACAATCACTGGTACCCTTTACTACATCATGATGCTGCCACCACCATGCTTCACATCATGATGCTGCCACCACCGTGCTTCACGTCATGATGCTGCCACCACCGTGCTTCACATCATGATGCTGCCACCACCGTGCTTCACGTCATGATGCTGCCACCACCGTGCTTCACACCATGATGCTGCCACCACCGTGCTTCACGCCATGATGCTGCCACCACCGTGCTTCACGTCATGATGCTGCCACCACCGTGCTTCACGTCATGATGCTGCCACCACCGTGCTTCACGTCATGATGCTGCCACCACCGTGCTTCACGTCATGATGCTGCCACCACCGTGCTTCACGTCATGATGCTGCCACCACCATGCTTCACATCATGATGCTGCCACCACCGTGCTTCACGTCATGATGTTGCCACCACCGTGCTTCAGTGTGAGGATGGTGTGTTTGTGACGATGTTTCATGTTTGACAATCATAGCATCTATTCTCTAAGAACCTTCTTCTGTTTTCTGATCATCCACCAGAGGAAACTTTAAAAGTGCATTCTGGGTAAACTTTAAGGCTCCTATCAGCATGTTGACAGGTTGTTGGTCAGAACAGGTAGAGACAGTGAAAGGATCATTTTAGGGATCATCTGTGGACTGATCCAGTTTTGTTTTTCTGCAGCACTAAAGGGCTGAGAAACAACAACCAGTTCCTTCTTGGTTCATTCTTCAGGTCAGGTTCTGCTGCAGTTTAAAGTCTCAGCTTTAGTCCAGAAACAGAAACAAGCCGATGTTCTTCCTGCTGTTGGTTCAGATCCAGCTCTGATTGGTGCGACAGGTGGGCACCACGGCAACGAGTGGAGCCTCTGATTGGCCGGCTGGATGTAGGTGCGGCTCGACCTTTGGATGGAGCAGAGTAATGACTGGAGACGTTATCAGGAGCTAACGAAGCTACAAATAATGACTGAGTCTGAATGGTACAGTTTGATTCACTGGTTTTACAATACAGACTGAGTCTGCTGCTTTTTATGAGGTTTATTCAGTTAATAGTTCTTCTGACATTTGTAAGTTTCGTTTTTCTTCACTGTGGTTAATTTTCAGTCTGAAGTCCTGCAGCTCAGTGGAACCAGAACAACATGAATGAGGAGAGAGGACTCAGTCAGAAGGATGGAAACCAGAAAGAAATGAAGGCTGAATTTATCTGATTGCTTATTGTACAGAAATGCACATGCTCTGCTGTGCTCTGTGACACTGCCTGCAGTTCAGCCAAGAAGTCTGAGTTTTTGTCACGTGACTTTTGTTCACCGCTGAGACACTAATAACTTCCAAGTTGTCCTGATTAGGACAGATTTTATTTTATTTTTTTTACAGAATTAACTCAGAAATGAGTTGAAACGTGTCCAGAATTACTCTAAATAGTACAGTAGACCAGCGGCCCCCAACCACCGGGCCTTGGACTGGTACCAGAACCATCAGAAAGAATAAAAAAGTTTTATTTTATTTCCAGCAGAGTCCGTAGGTTGTTTTATTTTGAAAAATGACTAGCTGATCTTCCTGTCACTTCTGACTCATTGATTTAACACCCCGCCAAAATTAAAAAAAGCAAACGTCACTGGAAAGAGGTGGAAGCATCATGATGAGAAGCACGGTGGTGGCAGCATCATGATGTGAAGCATGGTGGTGGCAGCATCATGATGTGAAGCATGGTGGTGGCAGCATCATGACGTGAAGCATGGTGGTGGCAGCATCATGATGAGAAGCACGGTGGTGGCAGCATCATGATGTGAAGCATGGTGGTGGCAGCATCATGATGTGAAGCACGGCGGTGGCAGCATCATGGTGGACATTTCTTTAATTAAACCGGACAGCGTTTTGCTGGTCTTTGAGTGTGATGACCGTTTGGTTGAACATTGTCTTGTGAAACCGGTCCGTGGTGCCATCCAGTGTCCGACCGCTGCCTTAGATCTTGAACTGTTTCCGGTTCTACAGCCTCTGCAGTCCGTTCGGTCTCATTTCTGTGGTTCCGTGTCTCATTTTCAACCATTCTGGAGGATTTTGAGGTTGTTGAAGCTGTTCCGTGTCATTCTGGACCATCTGTTGAGTTGTTTGTTGCGTATTTGTTGTCATTCTGGAGAAATCTGAGTCCTGTTGGACCTTTTTCTGGTGAACATCAGACGCAGTCAGCACTGAACTGTTTCAGCTGCAGAACCGCAGCAGCAGCTCTGGATGTTCTGGACGGGCCTCGTGCAGTTTGTTTCTCTGTGTCGGATCCAGAGACGAGCTCTGAGCTGAAGCCACTTGTTGTATTGATTCGGGGTAATCGTCTTCCCTTCACACCGTTGCCATGGAGACGTCCTGCTGCGTCACACAGCTGGATGGGAGCTGGACTCCGGCTGGAGGCGAATCGGCCGGATCAGAACCTTTTACCAGGTTAAAAACACATCAGAGGCGGAGATGAACGAACGCGTTAATAAACGGCTTCAGGGTCACGAGAACGTAAAGAAAACATTTCCACTGCAGGAGAAACCGTACCACTGCTCATCAATGAAAGGCTCATCTGGACGAGCCTGAAGTCATTCATCGGTCATTTGGGACAAATTTAAAGTCCTTCAGATATTCGTTTGAGCCGCTTGGACTGTTTAAAATCATTATAGAGTAATTCTGGACGTGTTTAAAGTCCTTTAAAGTCATTTTTCTTTCTGGAATCGTTGCCGATGACCTTCAGGTCGTATCGGACTCTTTCTTTTGGAGTGTTCTGGACATTAGCTGAAGTCATTCTGGACAGATCTGAAGTCCTTTGGGTCTCTTCCTGCTGGAGGTGAACAGTCCGGCCTTAGTTCGGGACACGGTGAACGGCTTAACTACTGAACAGGAAGTGAGGAAGAGGAAGCAGCAGCTGCTCGGTGTTCATGATAACGTCTGTGGATTCATCTGAAGCTCTTTGCTGCTGTGGACAAACAGCTGATCGCTACCAGACAAACCGTACGTTGAACCGCTTCGTCAGTGTTCACTAATGTCGTGGAGTTAATTCCAGGAGGTTTGGTCCAAGAGCAGACATCCTTCCTTTGGTGTCTTGAGGCTGGTCTTTGAATCATTTTCTACAGATTTAAGTAGCTCTGGACACGCGTCACGTCATGCCTTGAAATAAATATTAATTTAAAATGAAGAATAAACTGTGGATCTTTCAGTGCCTCAGCTGTGACCAACAGTCAGGACTTCTCAGCTGAACTGCAGGCAGTGTTTCCACAGAGCGCAGCAGAGCATGTGCATTTTTGTACAAGAAGCCTTCAGATAAAGGATCCTCTAGTTTCAGTCGTAGCATCTGGACCTGACTGAGCTTGTAGAGACGTTCACCAGGACTGAGAACCTCCACAGACACAAGGATAAAACTCTCATTCATCCAACCTGCTGAAAGGTTCCAGCCTCAGAAGTCATCCATAATTAAAGCTGTGGACCTGCAGCTCTTCAGGAAGCAGCTCTTAGAAGAGCTGATTAGGTTTGATCATCGACTGATGAGAGATGAAGGATCAATAAACGCTTCAGACCTTCTGTTTGTTAAACAGCTGCTGCTTCCTGCTCTGGTCAGTCAGACGGTCTGATATGGAGAAGGTTTAAACCGAGTCACAGCGACAGACGTAAACCCTCCACTCGTCCTTTCAGTGTTTGTTTGGTGGTTTAACGTGAGGAGAGTCCGACTGGTCACATGATCGGCACCGCAGTGTTTGATTGGTTGACATCAGCAGGAAGCTGAACCTGACTGTTCATTTAAACCTGACCTCACATCGACACGTGAACCCAGCTGCAGAAAAGCTCGTAGTCGTTCCCAGTTCATCTTAAACCCATCAGCTCTGGTCGGAGGTCATTAACCTCCACATTAGTCTTTGTCATGGTGCCCATTGCAGCTAAACTCCCACAATGCTCTCTGCCTCCAACATGTACTGTAGTCTGAGTGACGCCTCCTCTGGTCTCTACATTGTTAAAGAGTCATTGGTCTGAAATGACTCATAAGTTTCCCAAACGTCTTAAAGAATTTCCAAAATTACACAAAATATGTCCAAAATGAGAAAAACGTGTCTGAAGCATCTTAAAACTTCTCAAAAATTACTTAAAATTTGTCTTGAATGACTCAAAACTTGTGCAAAGTGACTTAAAAATGATCCAGAATGACTTGAAACATATAAATTTACTTGCAAATGGTTGAAAATGAGAGAAACTAATAATATGTACAGTTTGCGTCTGTTTTTTCTGGGTTAACATGTAAATTAATCTTTGTTTTCTTTGGTTTTATTGGATGTTTTCTGTAAAATAACAGCTGAGAATGTGACTGGTCCTTTTAATCCTTAATATGCAGAATTTTTCTGTCAGACAACAACAGACGTGAAACACTGCAGCGCTCTTATTGATTTACAGTCACATGTTGTAAAGAATACAGATCTTAAATGGGGACTTTATGTGAAGTTTTAGCTTTTTACAGTTTAATTGTTTTTTTCTGTAATTTAACAAAACAGAAAATCTAGAAGACAACAGTTGAAAGTTAATTACCAGCTGAAATCCTTATTATACTTCTTTTTTAAAAAATAACGGCACACATCTGTAGAATAACTGTTTTTGTTGATTTAAATCAGTCACATGAGCAGCTCTGACCTCTTTTTAAAGGATTTTTTACAGTCAACAGGTCAGTTTGTACAGTTTTCTGTGATTTCACTGGATGTTATCTGGATTTTCACAAGACGGAGAAAAATCTGTAAAAGAACACATTTAATAGACATCATTGTTTAAATTTCAAATAACAGAAACCATCTGTGTAGTAATATTTATTTAGCCGATTAAAATAAAAACATAAATGCAGACTTTCATGTGGACCTCATGACAGCGCCGTTGGTTTTGACTGTTTCATGTAGATTCATAGTTTCTTCCCGTCCTCGGTCTGAACAGAGTCTCAGTGTTCAGATTCATCACGAGTCCTCTCCTCCTCTGAAGCTCCTCCGCTCTGCTTAGGAAAGAATTCCCTGCGACCGCATGCGGCTCTGCAACTGCTGTCGGCCATGTTGGTTCCAGGGGGTGATGTCATCGCTGGAGCAGGCGGGGGGAGGGGGAGGGGGACTTTCTGCCAGATTGCATCATTAAGCCGCTCAGACGCCACTTTCAGCCCGTCGCATGTTTTAATGCAGCCGAGGGAGGAGGAGGAGGAGGAGGAGGAGGATCAGGCTCTCCTCTGGGCTGCCGGTGGAGGCTCCTCACCTCCCTCTGGTTTTATTCACGGAGCCGCTTTAAGTTAACCCTCCGAGCTCCGAGCAGCAGCTCCTCAGGTTTCACTGGATCTGAAGTCCTGCAGCCGTAAACAGACAGAGAGAGGAGCTGAAACAGACCCCAGGAAACCAGAACAACCTCAGAACAACGTGTTTACAACGTTCAGCTCCACTCCACAGACCGTCTAAAAACAGATCACCAACACTGACAGACTGCTAACAGCTGATTGATTAATCCAGAATACGGTCTGATCAGGGACCTCAGGGCGGCTCTAGAACTACCTGATGAGTCCACCTGCATCTGAAGGATCAGGACTCTGGTGCCCTTGTTCCACTGAGCTGGTTCCAGGTCTAGTCCAGACCCAGAGCCTGACTTAGCTCCACTTCTTTGTGTTTCCACCTCCTAAGCACCGACTCCAGGTTCTATAAACTGGAGCTCAGCAAGCACCAACTCTTTGCTGGTCCAGAGCTAAGCACCGAGTACGTCAGGGGCTGGGGGCGGGGTTATGGTGACCAACCATCAACGGTGGAAAGGGACACACAAGCGCTAATTAGTGTCCTTGTTCTCCAGGACGTCCCTGGTCCCATCACACATGTATTGGAATGACTCCCGGGACACACGGAAGTTTAGCACAAACTGTTGACCTGAAATCCGCTACAGTTGTGTCCCACCAGTAGCGTGATCACGGATGTGTCCAGGCAACAGGAGGACCTCCGCCTCACAATCAGCCTTAAGACCATCTATAGAGATAAACATAGATATTATCATCAACTTACTGCGTTTGTTTAACTGCTATGTAATGGATGCTAGCGTAGTGGTTTTATGGTGACCCAATGGCTCCAACTGGACTCCTTGACAATGGAAAAGCAAACAGGTTCTTAGGAAGAACCACATTAGAACCAACTAAGCACCAGAACCAAACCTGGTTCTTGTTGGTGGAGGGGGGTATCAGAGGACATGTTGATCCTGAAGCTGGTAGAAACACTGAGAGGACAACGAGCTGCTGTCTGGTTGGTTAACGTCCTCGTCCAGTGGTCAATAACAGAACCAACCTCTGCTGTCAGGTTTCCTTCATAGAACAGCAGCTAAATCAAATATCTTCATTAAAAACAAGGAGGTCAGTCACAGCTGGAGGATTTGTGGCATTAGAAGACAATAAACTATCCTCTAGATAAGTTCTGGATCTGTCCATGGAGCCTCCAGCAGGTCTTCAGATGACAGGAGGATCAAACTGAAGCTGTTGGATCCCATAAACTGATTACTGTCCCTGTTAAATCCACAGCCTCTGTTCTCCATGTTTCTACTCATTCTGCTGTTAAATGAACCCAGACCTGATCTTCAGCAGATGTTGGAGGTGGTGGAGACTGTAGCCGTCTTGCTACCTTCGTGAGTTCCAGCACAGACAGACAACTTCAATGAGGTTTATCGGCTTTTATTCCCGGCTCTCATGAGCCGACACAAAGTAACAAAAACTGTCGCGTGCCCGCAGCTGCCCGGCTCCTGCGGCACGCGCTCCTCCTGTAGCTCCTTCCAACTCAGCACGCAGGCAGAATCTTCTCCTTCTTTTCCCCCCGTGGTCCAGCACCCTACTGTTTAACAGGGAGAGCGTAAACAGCCAGAGCAGCCACACCTGTGCCAATCACCACACCGGACCCCACTTCCACGAGCTCCACCCCACACCTCTCTCTCCGCTGCTGCTGCTTACACTTCATCACGCCCATCTCCACATACCCCCACCGCCCGATTTAGGCCGGGGTGCCGTCCGGCCTAACCCACTCCCCCCCCCTCATGAGAGCGGGAGAGAAAGTCGGCCACAGCCATCTGTGCCCCCGGTCTATGGACTACTCTAAATTTAAATGGCTGCAAAGCCAGATACCACCGAGTGATTCGGGCGTTGGTATCCTTCATGCGGTGGAGCCATTGGAGAGGAGCATGGTCCGAACAGAGGGTGAATGGGCGCCCCAGCAGGTAATACCGCAGAGCCCCGACCGCCCACCGGATAGCTAAGCATTCTTTCTCGACTGTGCTGTACCTCGATTCCCTCTCGGACAGCTTCCGGCTGATATAAAGGACCGGGTGGTCGATACCCTGCACCTGCTGAGACAAAACAGCCCCCAGCCCTCTGTTCGATGCATCAGTCTGCAGAATAAAAGGGAGAGAGAAGTTAGGTGTGTGGAGAAGAGGCTCCCCACAGAGGGCCTGTTTCACCCTCTCAAGCGCCTGCTGGCACTGCTCCGTCCACTGGACCGGATCTGAGGCACCCTTCCGGGTGAGGTCAGTCAGGGGGCTAGTCAGGTCCGCAAAGTCGGGTATGAACCGCCTGTAGTAACCTGCCAGCCCCAGGAACCGCCTCACCTCCTTTTTGGTCTTGGGCACTGGGCAGGTCGCAATTGCTGCCGTCTTATCTACCTGAGGACGCACCTGCCCACCGCCCAAGTGGTACCCCAGATACCGTACCTCCCTCCGTCCCACTGCACACTTCCTTGGGTTGGCGGTGAGCCCTGCATGCCTCAGTGACCGGAGTACTGCAGCCACCCGCCGCACATGCTCCGCCCAGCTGTCACTGTGGATGATTACATCATCCAAGTAGGCAGCAGCATATGCAGCGTGCGGACGCAGCACCCGATCCATGAGGCGTTGGAAAGTGGCTGGGGCACCAAACAACCCAAAAGGAAGTGTAACAAATTGGTACAAACCGTACGGAGTGGAGAAGGCCGTTTTTTCCCTAGACTCTGGAGACAAGGGAATCTGCCAGTAGCCCTTGGTCAAATCCAGCGTCGTGAAAAAACGAGCAGTGCCCAGCCGATCCAGGAGTTCGTCGACCCGGGGCATCGGGTAGGCATCAAACTGTGAAACCTCATTCACCTTACGATAGTCCACACAGAACCGAATAGACCCATCCTTCTTGACCACAAGAACAATGGGGCTACACCAGGCACTGTTGGACTCTTCTATTACTCCCATCTTAAGCATTGCTTTCAATTCTTCCAAAACTACTTTTCTTTTGTGTTCTGGTAATCGATAGGGCCGCGAACGCACCGTCACGCCCGGGCGAGTCTCGATATGGTGCTGTATCAGGTTGGTGCGTCCTGGTAGGGGGGAGAACACATCCGCATAACGCTGTTGCAACCTGGCAACATCTGCTCTCTGGGCCGGTGTGAGATGGCCGTCACAAAGGAGCGAGGTAGGATTGTTGGGTTTAGGAACCTCAGGCCCCAACTCATCTCCCTCTTGCACCGTGGACACCAGAGAAACAGGCTCAGCCTCTCTCCATGCTTTGAGGAGATTGAGGTGGTAAACCTGTGTTGCCCCTCCCCTGTCAGACCGCACAACCTCATAGTCGACATCACCCACTCGTCGTGTGACCACAAAGGGTCCTTGCCACTTGGCGAGTAATTTGGAGCTGGAAGAGGGGAGCAATACAAGCACTTTTTCTCCTGGTGTGAATTGCCTCAATTTGGTTCCTCTGTTGTACAGGCGCTGTTGGTGCTCCTGGGCCTTGAGCAAATTCTCCCTTGATAATTGCCCGAGTGTGTGGAGTTTTGCTCTAAGGTCCAGTACGTATTGAACTTCACTTTTGCTTGGGCTTGGACCTTCCTCCCAGCTTTCTTTAACCAGGTCCAGAACCCCACGTGGTTTTCTGCCAAATAGCAGCTCAAAGGGAGAAAATCCCGTGGAGGCCTGGGGTACCTCTCGCACTGCAAACAATAGAGGGTCTAGCCACTTATCCCAGTTGCGGTCATCCTCGTGCACAAACTTCCGAATCATGGACTTCAAAGTTTTGTTCAGACGCTCGACCAGCCCGTCGGTCTGAGGGTGGTACACACTAGTCCGAATTGACTTGATGCCCAACAAGCTGTACAGTTCTCGTATTGTGCGGGACATAAATGAGGTGCCCTGGTCAGTCAGGATCTCCTTTGGGATCCCGACCCGGGAAATGACCTGGAACAGCGCCTGTGCAACACTTTTTGCCGAGATGGTACGTAGGGGCACTGCTTCCGGATATCGCGTTGCATAATCCACCAGGACTAATACAAAGCGATATCCCCGTGCACTCCGGTGAAATGGCCCGATGAGGTCCATCCCTATACGATCAAATGGGACCTCAATGAGTGGTAATGGGCGCAAAGGCGCTCGTGGGATGGCCGGTTGGTTCACCAGCTGGCATTCAGGGCAGGATGCACACCAGCGGCGTACATCTCCCCGAATGCCGGGCCAATAGAAGCGGGCCATTATCCGGTCTAGTGTTTTATCAAACCCCATATGCCCAGCCATCGGGTGATAATGAGCTGCCTGGAAAACCGTCTTCCGGCGGTTTCCTGGCACCAACAACTGGGTAATTTCCTCTCCTGTCTGCGAGTCCCGACCCACTCTGTATAATCTGTCCCTAATCAATGAAAAGTGTGGATAGGTTTGCACTGTGTCCGGGTGTACCAGATGACCATCAATTTTTATCACTTGGTCAAAAGCAAAGCGCAGAGTATTGTCCCGAGACTGCTCAAGTGGAAAATCTTCCATGGAGGGTAGCACAGGAACCTGCGGAGCCTCCTGCAAAGGCCCCGCAGGTTCTCCCTCCCCGTCTGCAGTGTCGGACAACCTCACTTCACCGCTGAGCACAGCGCACATATCCCACGTTCGTGCGGATTGGGATCGCGAACGCACCCCAACACACTGCCCCACTAACCTATTAAACCCTGGCCAATCAGTGCCCAAAATCAGGGGGCGCGTCAGGCGGGAGCTAACCGCGGCCTTAACACACTGCTTTTTCCCCTTATGTCGAATCTCCACTGATACTACTGGGTATCTGTGGATATCCCCATGAACACATCTAATGTCCACCCATGATGCCTCCACCAACGCCCCGGGACGAACCAGGTTCTGATGGATTAGAGACTGCGCGCAGCCCGAATCCACCATTGCCTGGTGAATACCCCCTTGAATCCTTACCGGAATGCTGTATGTCCCTCCTGGACCGGGGGAGGGGGTTGGCGGCCCCGCAACCCGAACCACCTGGCCGACCTCCATGAGCGGGCACTCACTGCGGAAGTGACCGGGCTGCCCACACCGCCAACACGCCTGCCCCGACGCCTGAGGAACCCCCTGTGGGTTGAGAGTAGCGCCCGTAGTGGCTGGACCCTGATGTGGGGAGAGAACAGAGGGAGAATTAGAACTAGGGGGAGGAGATGGCAGAGCAGGCACATGGTGCTGGGCAACGGGCCAGGGTGTGGATCTCCGGCGGGGTGCTGGAACTGGCCGGGTGGATGGTGGTGGCCGACCCTCGGACACCTGGCCCCTGTGATGGACGGCCAGATGATCCTCCGCGAGGACGATGGCGGCTGCTAGATCTAAGGGGCGGTGGCACCGCACCCATTCCGAGGTCCCCGTCGGAAGCCCCTCCATGAACTGCTCCATTACGACCTGCTCCTGCATCCGCTTCTCCCCAGCGGACTCCCCCGGCTGTAGCCACCTGGTTGCCGCATCCGTCAGCTGCTGCGCGAAGACAAAGGGACGATCCGTAGGTCCCATCTTGGCGGACCTGAACCGACGACGATGATCCTCGGAAGTATAGCCCATCCGGTCGAGGACAGCTTTCTTCACATCCACGAAACTCCCCCGGGAGGACGCCGGAAGGCTAAGCGCTGCCGTCTGTGCCTCCCCCGACAGCAAGGGCAGCAAGCGCACCGCCCACTCTGCAGCTGGCCAGCCGCACGCCGTCGCCGTCGCCTCAAACATCTCCAGGAAAGCCTGTGGATCGTCTGCCGACGTCATCTTATGGAGGGTGATACCGGATAGGGAGGGAGAAGGGGGGGAGACTGTTGCAGTACCTGGTTGGGAAAGCAGGCGCTCCAGCAGCTGGTTCTGCCTCTCCGTCTGGGCATGCAGTGCCTCCAACTGCCGCGCATTCACTGCTGCTTGTTCCCGGTGCATGGCCGCAATCTCCCCCAGCATTTGCGCCAACGCCGTCACCGGTTGAAGCTGTTGTGGCTCTGTCATGGTGCGTGCTGGGACACGTTGGGCGCCAGTGTAGCCGTCTTGCTACCTTCGTGAGTTCCAGCACAGACAGACAACTTCAATGAGGTTTATCGGCTTTTATTCCCGGCTCTCATGAGCCGACACAAAGTAACAAAAAACTGTCGCGTGCCCGCAGCTGCCCGGCTCCTGCGGCACGCGCTCCTCCTGTAGCTCCTTCCAACTCAGCACGCAGGCAGAATCTTCTCCTTCTTCCCCCCCGTGGTCCAGCACCCTACTGTTTAACAGGGAGAGCGTAAACAGCCAGAGCAGCCACACCTGTGCCAATCACCACACCGGACCCCACTTCCACGAGCTCCACCCCACACCTCTCTCTCCGCTGCTGCTGCTTACACTTCATCACGCCCATCTCCACAAGACCAAACCAGAGCTGAAAGGAACCTTTAGCTTCATTAGCTGCCGTCAGTAAATCAGCAGGTTTCTGGGTTCGTTTCTTTTCTGCGGTGCTAAAATGAGTTTTAAAGGTCTTCTGCTCTTCAAGGCGCCGCTGTGAAGCCTGTTACTGTCCTCATAAACCCATGAAACCCAGCGACGGACACAGAAAGGAGCCGACCAGAACCTTCAGCCTGGACCGGCCCGGCTCAGAGCGACGGAGGAGCTTCGACCTGCCGGTTCTCAAACAGAGGATGGGCTGCTGGAGTCGGGCCAGAGAGGCTGTGCAGGATGTTGGAGGTTTACGCTCTCCAGATGGTGTTTTACATAAATGTAAATACAGAGCAGAGCTGAGTCCCTCCACAGGCTGAAGACAAGATCACAAAAACAAGAACCTGCCTCATGTGAGTTCAACTCTCTGAGCAGCTTCCAGACGTTTTTAGTCCCGTCTCATTTTTCTTTCTGTCTCTACAATCTGAAGTCCTCCATGGAACCAGAGCGACTAGAAGGGGGACAGGACTCGGAGAGAAGGAGTCTGGAAAGAGAACTGGACTTTCAGAGCCGCTTTAAAAGTCGTGTTTGAGCCACTGATCAGCCAGAAACTGTAAAAAACTGAACATTCAGCTGGACCCTGAACTCCTCGCGCACGATGAGCTGTTCTGTTGGGATAAAACCTCCAGACCTGATGTTCAAACCAGGACGTTTCTCCAGAACCTCTTTATTCTCCACGTCAGACACACTTCTCTGTTTCTACAGCCTCCACAGACTCAGGGAGGAGGTTCTGTCTCTGCTCTGTTGTCTGGTTCGTCCTGTATTTCATGTTTTGTCGTCTCCTCGTCCTGTAGATCTCATCTGTCTCCAGCCTCTCCTCCTTCTAGCTCTAACTTCTCGTCCAGGCTGTGATCTTGCTCAGAGCAGCAGCGACTCCTTTAACCGTCGACGGTTTTGAACAGAAGACGAAGCTGATTTGCATCTTCCGGCCGCTGGCTGAGCTCCAGGACCAGGAGGCGGATTTATCCGGGTGTGATCAGCAGCGAACAAAGAGGAGCAGTCTGTGGACGACCGAGGAGTTGGAGGTGACTCTGAGCTAAGTGCTCATGAGGAAGAGCTCAGAGAACAGCAGCGGCGTTGTGTCGGAGGGAAACGTTTGACCTGCTGCAGATCAAACATGAACCCGGAGCTGCTGTTTAGAGGCTGCAGAGCCTCAGGGGAGGTTGAGGAAGAGTCCAGGTTGGAGCTACCAGGACGTTCTGACTGTTCAGGCTCCAGGTGGACCTCATGAAGGCTTTAGTCCTGGTCTGGTCCTGGTCTGGGCCTCATCAGCTGTTCTGTTGTGAACTGGTTTCTTATGACCATCCTGAGGTGTAGCTCTGAGGCAGTCAGTCATCTCATCCAGGAACACAGAGCAGCTCGTTTCCTCCAGAGTCTGGTGGACGGAGGCCGTTTGGTCTGAGGCAGGTGGAGTCAGGAGGTTCTGGTGGAGACTGACTGGAGGGTCAGAGGCTGAGATTGTTGCTGCCGTCTCAGGTCTTCCTTGTTGTTGATCGTCCTGCTGTTCAATGACAGTCTGACGTCTGATCCTGGACTAAAGGAGCCCCGTAGACCAGATCAGGTCTCAGGGAGTCCATGTGTTCTTTCAGGCTACCAGCTCTGAGCCCTGATTTCCTCATCAGCGGCATCAGATGACTGCTTTGTGCAGAACTCAACAATCACTGCAGCAGAACAGTTTCATGTTTCAGAGCCTCCTCCGGTTTGTTTTCTACGTCACCCGGCAACAGGAGGCGACTCCGGGCTGGGAGGAGCTCTGCAGGTCTGGAGGCCTGAACGGATCCAGACCTCAGGCTGACGGTGGATGAGGCCGGTCCAGGGTTCACAACGCCGGCCCAGTTTGGACCAGATGAACTCTGAAGCATGAGGTCGGCTGACATGATCCAGCTGATCGGCTGCTTCTGCTGCGACGCCTCTCCTCCTCCTCCTCCTCCTCCTCCTCCTCCTCCTCCTCCTCCTCCTCCTCCTCCTCCTCCTCCTCCTCCTCCTCCTCCTCCTCCTCCTCCTCCTCCTCCTCTTCCTCCTCCTCCTCCTCCTCCTCCTCCCCTCGTCCCTCCCCTCTCCCTCCTTCCTCCTCCTCCCTCCCTCCTCCTCGTCCCTCCCTCCCTCCCCTCCTCCCCTCCTTCTCTCCCCTCCCTTTCCTCTCCTCCTCCCTCCTCCCTCCTCCCCTCCCCTCCTCTTCCTCCCTCTCCTCCTCCTCCTCCTCCTCCTTCCTCCTCCTTCCTCCCCTCCCCCTCCTCCTCCTCCTCCTCCCTTCTTCCTCCCTCCCTCCTCCCTCCTCCTCCTCCTCCTCCTTCTCCTCCTTCTCTCCTCCCTCCTCCTCCTCCTCCTCCTCCTCCTCCTCCTCTTCCTCCTCCTCCTCCTCCTCGTCCTGCAGCAGCTGCAGGCTAAAAGAGAACAAAACACAGTTTGGACATGAAGGAGGAGGAGGTGTGTTCAGTGGAGCCTCCAGAGGAGCTCAGCTGGAGGTTCAACATCTTCTACCGGGACGGTGGGACGTCTGCTTCTGCACTGTAAAAAAACACATTAAAAACTGTTTAAAAAAACATTTTAAAAAGTTTTAAAAAGTGTAAAATAGTTTTTGAAAACTTGTTTAAAAAGTTTAAAAAACATCTAAAAAACTTGTAAAAAGGTAAAAAATGTAAAAAATTAAGAAAAATCATTTTTAAAAAAAATAAAACATGTAAAAAAAGTGTAAAAAATGTCAAAAAGTAAAAAACACGGAAAAAACGTGCAAAAAAGCTTTTAAAAACCCCATGTAAAATGTAAATAAAGTTAAAAGAAAAGGTAAAAGTGTTGCAGCAAAACTTCCACATTTGATGCATTAAAACAGTGAAACACTGTAAACTTTAAAACCTGTAAAAATCTGTGAAAATATCAAGAAACTTCTACAAAATAATTTTTTTCACATTCACTGATTTCAGTGTTTTACAGTACATTTAGTGTCATTCAGTCATTTTTCTAGATTTTACCTTTAATTTAACAAAAAGGAAAAATCTGTAAAATAAAAATTATTTACTGTTTTTATTCCTGATATACATTTTATGATCTTTAAAGCAGCGTCAAGTATCTGTAGAATATCTGTCAATTTCTGATTTAAAATGATAAATACAGTAAATTTAGTCTTATTTGATCATTTGTAAAGAGTCCAGATTGTAGAGGAGGACCTCATTCATTAGTTTTGTACAGTCAACATGTACATCTTTCCTTTATCTGTGGTTTTACTTCCTTTATTTCCTCCATGTTGTCTCTCATTTATCAGTAAAGTAAAGCAGCTGCTCCATAAACCTACAGTTCAGACTAAACTCCATGAAAACAGCTTCTCTTGGGTCTTATTCCACCTCTGGCTCCGGTCAGACTCTCTGTTGGACTCTTTAAGTTCCTGAAGGTTTGCTGAGTTCTTATTTCCTCGTGCTTGAAGCTCCTCCTCCATTTCCTGGGTTTCCATGGTGACGGATCCACCTGACGTGTGATTGGTCGCTGATTAGAAACGATTGGTCACGAACCGACGTGATGCAGACCGGCCTCGGACCGTAGCCCGGAGGCGTTAGGAGAGGGGCGCTGACGTGGGCGGAGCTCTCTTTAGCTGGTGGTGGCGCCGCCCTGCAGGTCATCGGTGGATCTGCAGCTCCAGCAGGTTCTCCTACTTCTGCTGCTCGGATCTTCTCTCTGGACGGTTCCAGCTGGTCGACGGTGGTCCAGCAGGAAGCAGCCGATGGAGGTGTGTCGTTCTTCACCTGGTGATCTGCTGCTCTCATCTCCCAGACTAAACAGCAGCAGGACTGATAACAGCTCCTGCTCTCCTCTTATCAGATCACAGCCGATGTGGACCACGACGGCTGGAAATGCAAACAGACGTGTTGAAACTGCGAAGCAAAGCGGCGTCTTCACTCCTGTTCCAGATACTCAGTTAGAGGCCAGGAGGTGGAGGAAGCTACTGGAGGACACATTCAGCAGGGTGGAACCACCACACCAACACATCAGCGTTGTCCAGCTTCTCCACTCGACTGGAAGCTTCCCTAAAATGACAAAACATGATTTAAATCGATGAAATAAATGCAGCAGGGCTCAGAAACAGCAAGCAAAGCAGAGAGAGGAGGTCTGGAGAGGCTGAAACATGGAGACGGTTCAACGTCTACAGGATGAGGAGACGACAAAACATGAAATACAGGATGAACCAGACAAAAGCAGACAACAGAGCAGAGACAGAACCTCCTCCCTGAGTCTGTGGAGGCTGTAGAAACAGAGAAGTGTGTCTGACGTGGAGAATAAAGAGGTTCTGGAGAAACGTCCTGGTTTGAACATCAGCTCTGGTGGTTTTATCCCAACAGAACAGCTCATCGTGCGCGAGGAGTTCAGGGTCCAGCTGAAAGTAGGAAATCTAGTGACTGTTTTTACAGTTTCTGGATGATAGATGGGGTCATTTTGGAGATTTGTAAAAAGAAAACAAGCCTTTTAAATACCAAACATCACATCATCACAAACACACCATCCCACTGTGAAGCACGGTGGTGGCAGCATCATGTTGTGAAGCACGGTGGTGGCAGCATCACGACGTGTTAAAGGTCCAGCTGAAAGTAGGAAATCTAGTGACTGTTTTTACAGTTTCTGGCTGATAGATGGGTCATTTTAGAGGTTATTAAACAGAAAACATGTCTTTTAAAGTCACTAAGAGGCTTTAAACACATGTTTTCTGTTTAATGCTCTATAAAATGACCTGTTCTCTCTAAAAGGCAGCTCATTGAGCTGCTACAGCTGAAGGTTCAGCGTCCTTTCAGCTCTGGTTTGGTCTCCACCACCTCCAACATCTGCTGAATATCAGGTCTGGGTTCATTTAACAGCAGAATGAGTAGAAACATGGAGAACAGAGGCTGTGGAGGAGCAACAGGAACCTACAGCAGCATGGAGGAGGTTTTCAACTGCAGGAGCCTGAAGTCATGTTTGTCATTTAAACCCTCCAGAAATAAACCGTTAGCTGGAACCAGGTTCTGGAGGAGACCAAAGACTCCTGATGGAACCAGGTTCTGGAGGAGACCAAAGACTCCTGATAGAACCAGGTTCTGGAGGAGACCAAAGACTCCTGATGGAACCAGGTTCTGGAGGAGACCAAAGACTCCTGATGGAACCTGGTTCTGGAGGAGACCAAAGACTCCTGATGGAACCAGGTTCTGGAGGAGACCAAAGACTCCTGATGGAACCAGGTTCTGGAGGAGACCAAAGACTCCTGATGGAACCAGGTTCTGGAGGAGACCAAAGACTCCTGATGGAACCAGGTTCTGGAGGAGACCAAAGACTCCTGATGGAACCAGGTTCTGGAGGAGACCAAAGACTCCTGATGGAACCAGGTGCAGATGGAGGTGAGTGTGGAGGAAGAGCTCCGAGGGTTTCAGGCTGACCCAGGAGCAGCAGATGGTCTCTGCTGGACGTCCTGCTGCCTCCCACCATATGTCAGAGGCTCCTCCTCCTCCTCTTCCTGGTCAGCTGTGATGCTCCACAGCCTCCAGAACATACATGAGTCCTGAACTTGGAACACAGAAGCCCGGATGGAGTGTGAGGTTCTGATGTGTCCAGATGTTCTCTGAGGGGTTCAGGTCGGGTTCTGGATCTCAGCAGCTGATCTCTGTTCGTTTATCAGATCATCGGTTCGTCGGTGGCGCTGATGGGAAAAGGTGCACAGCGCTCTGATTGGTCGCCTCCCGTCCATCAGCCAATAGCGTGGCGGGAACCGTGTCACATGGACAAACTGGCTCAAGAGGAAGCAGCTGAGTTTCCAGAGTGTTTGTCTGCTCATCTGCTGGACGTGTTTTCTTCTTAATACAACATTAGATGTGTACAATTTAAACATCCATGACACAGAGAGACGTGACATGAGGGACCCCTGTACTTTTACATACATGTTCTCAGTATGTTCTGGAGGCTGTGGCGTGTTTCCTCCTGCAGCCTCTGAAGTCAACACTGAGTTTCCCTCGGAGTCGTTTCTGGCTGATAGAAATAAAGCGTCTCTGTTCTGAGGCCGACGGCGACTTTATTCACATGACAGAGGAACACCAGCACCATCATCATCATCATCATCATCATCATCATCATCATCGTCATCATCATCATCATCATCATCATCATCATCATCATCATCATCATCATCATCATCATCATCATCGTCATCGTCATGTGCTGCTGCTTGTTTTCCTCTCCTGCCTCATGTTTCCTCCTGTGAGCTGCTGTCATGTCGGTTCTGCTGGTTCTGCAGCATCAGGTCTGATCACTCCGGGGTCTTAACAGCTTCCAGGGACCAGCTGCAGAAGGATCCTTTAATCAGAGATCACAGTTCTTCTACCTCAGACCAGTTTAGTGACCGTGAGCAGAAACCCCCGTTTAACAGTCCAGGACCTGTAAAAGTGATGTTTACAACCTGTTTGTTCCAGATATTAAAGCTACATGTGGCAGCGAGAAGGAAGGAGAGTTAAAGCAGCAGACGTCTGTGAATAATGATATTAATGTGATGCTAAAGCAGCTGTTTCATTTCCACCCTTTACTCCAGAACTCGTGTATAAAAACAGACTCAACGTCGTCTGCAGCTTTTATTACAGCATCAACGTGAATTAATACTTTATTTTATAGTTTTACTGGATATTATCTGTGAAGACAAACATTTTAATGATTTTTAAATCCTGATTATTAAAACTGCAGACATCAGTCGGATATTATAATATTATGATCATATTTATAATATATATTATATTTATAATATTATGATATTTATAATATATATTATATTTATAATATTATGATATTTATAATATATATTATATTTATAATATTATGATATTTATAATATATATTATATTTATAATATTATGAT
>JAMOIN010000902.1:0-20775 GCA_024666655.1 Dascyllus trimaculatus
CTCCCCAGAATAGCACACGGGGTCCCCCAGCACCACAGCCCGGCTGGCTCTCCACTCGAGCCTGTTCACACCGCTCCCCAGCAGAGCCTGTTCACTCCGCTCACCAGCAGAGCCTGTCTACTTTGCTCCCCAGCACCATAGCCCAGCTCACCGGGCTCCCCAGCCCAGCTCACCGGGCTCCCCAGCACAGCACACGGGGCCCCCCAGTAACACAGCCAGCCTGGCTCCCCAGCAGAGCCTTTTCAAACCACTCCCCAGCAGTCCCTGTCAACACCGCTCCCCAGCAGCACAGCCTAGCACAGCGGGCTCCCCGGCCAAGCTCACCGGGCTGCCCAGCACAGCACACGGGGGCCACCAGCACCACATCCCGCCTGGCTCTCCATCATGGCCTGTTCACACCGCTCCCCAGCAGAGCCTGTCCACACGGCTCCCCAGCACCACAGCCCAGCACACCGGGCTCTCCAGCCAGGCTCAACGGGCTCCCCAGCACAGAACACGGAGCCCGCCAGCACCACAGCCCGCCTGGCTCTCCATCAGAGCCTGTCCACATCGCTCCTCAGCAGAGCCTGTCCACAGGGCTCCCCAGCACCACTTCCCAGCACACCGGGCAACCCAGCCCAGTTCAACGGGCTCCTCAGCACAGCACACGGGGGCCGCCACAACCACAGCCCGCCTGGCTCTCCAGCAGAGCCTCTTCAAACCACCCCCCAGAAGAGCCTTTCCACACAGCTCCCCAGCACCACAGCCCAGCACACCGTACTCCCCAGCCCAGTTCACCATGGCCCCCAGCACAGAGCACGGGGGCCCCCAGCAGAGCCTGTTCAAACCACTCGCCAGCAGAGCCTGTCCACACAGCTCCCCAGCACCACAGCCCAGCACACCGTACTCCCCAGCCCAGCTCACCATGACCCCCAGCACAGAGCACGGGGGCCCCCAGCAGAGCCTGTTCAAACCACTCGCCAGAAGAGCCTGTCCACACGGCTCCCCAGCACCACAGCCCAACACACCGGGCTCCCCAACCCAGCTCAACGGGCTCTCGAGCACAGCACACGGGGCTTCCCAGCACAACAGCCCGCCTGGCTCTCCATCAGAGCCTGTTCACTCCGCTCCCCAGCAGAGCCTGTTCAAGCCACTCCCCAGCAGAGCCTGTCCACACGGCTCGCCAGCAGCACAGCCCAGCACACCGGGCTCCCCGGCCCAGCTCACCGGGCTCCAAAGCAAAGCACACGGGGGACCCCAGCACCACAGAACGCCTGGCTGTCCATCAGAGCCTGCTCACACTGCTCCCCAGCAGAGCCTGTCAAGACGGCTCCCCAGCACCACAGCCCAGCACACTGGGCTCCCCAGCCCGGCTCAACGGGCTCCCCAGCCCAGCACACCGGGCTCCCCTGCCCAGCACACCGGGCTCCCCGGCCCAGCTCACCGGGCTCCCAAGCAAAGCACACGGGGGCCCCCAGCAACACAGAACGCCTTCCTGTCCATCAGAGCCTGTTCACACTGCTCACCAGCAGCACAGCCCAGCACACCGGGCTCCTCAGCAATGCACACGAGGGCCCCCAGAACAGCACACGGGTCCCCCCAGCACCACAGCCCGCCTGGCTCTCCAGCAGAGTCTGTTGAAACCACTCCCCAGCAGAGCCTGTTCACACCGCTCCCCAGCAGAGCCAGTCCACACGGCTCCCCAGCACCACAGCCCTGCACACCGGGCTCCCCAGCCCAGCTCAACGGGCTCCCCAGCACAGCACTAGGGGCGCCCCAAAACCACAGCCCGCCTTGCTCTCCATCAGAGCCATTTCACACCGCTCCCCAGCACCACAGCCCAGCACACCGGGCTCCCCAACACAGCACACGATGCCCCCCAGCACAACAGCCCGCCTGACTCTCAAGCAGAGCCTTTTGAAACCACTCCCCAACAGAGCCTGTCCACACGGCTCCCCAGCACCACAGCCCAGCACACCGGGCTCCCCAGCCCAGCTCAACGGGCTCACCAGGACAGCACACGGTCCACCCCCGCACCACAGCCCGCTTGGCTCTCCATCAGAGCCTGTTTAAACCACTCCCCAGCAGAGCGAGTCCACACGGCTCAGAAGCACCACAGCCCAGCACACTGGGCTCCCCAGCCCAGCTCACAGGGCTCCCCAACACAGCACACGGGGCCCCCCAGAACCATAGCCCGCCTGGCTCTCCAACAAAGCCTGTTTACACCCTTTCACAGCAGAGCCTGTCTACACGGCTCCCCAGCACAACAGCCCGCCTGGCTCTCCAGCAGAGCCTGTTCACACCGCTCCCCAGCAGAGCCTGTCTACACGGCTCCCCATCACCACAGCCCAGCACACCGGGCTCCCCAGCCCAGCTCATCGGTCTCCCCAGGACAGAACTCGGGACCCCCCAGCACCACAGCCAACCTGGCTCTCCATCAGAGCCTGATCACAGCGCTCCGCAGCAGAGCCTGTCCACACGGCTCCCCAGCAGCACAGCCCAGCACACAGGGCTCCCCAGCCAAGCTCACCGGGCTCCCCAGAACAGCACATGGGGGCCCCCAGCACCAAAGCCCGCCTGACTATCCATCAGAGCCTGTTCACACCGCTCCCCAGCAGAGCCTGTCCATACCGCTCACCAGTACCACAGCCCAGCACACCGGGCTCCCTTGCACAGCTCACGGCGCCACCCAGCACCACAGCCCGCCTGGCTCTCCAGCAGATCCTGATCAAACCACTCGCCAGCAGAGCCTTTCCACACGGCTCCACAGCAGCAGAGCCCAGCACACCGGTCTCCCCAGCACACCTCACCGGGCCCCCCAGCACAGCACACGGGGGCCCCCACCATCACAGCCCGCCTGGCTCTCCATCAGAGCCTGTTCACACCGCTCCCCAGCAGAGCCTGTCTACACGGCTCCCCATCACCACAGCCCAGCACACCGGGCTCCCCGGCCCAGCCCAGCTGGCTCCCCAGCACAGCACACGGGGCCCCCCAGCCCCACAGCCCGCCTGGCTCTCGAGCAGAGCCTGTTCAAACCACTCCCCAGCAGAGCCTGTCCACACGGCTACCCAGCACCACAGCCCAGCACAGCGGGCTCCTAAACCCAGCTCACCGGGCTCCCCAGCACAGCACACGGGGGCCCCCAGTACCACAGCCCGCCTGGCAATCCAGCAGACCCTGTTCAAACCACTCCCCAGCAGAGCCTGTGCACACGGCTCCCCAGCACCACCGCCCAACACACCGGGCTCCGAAGCCCAGCTCAACGGGCTCCCAGGACAGCACACGGGGCCCCCCAGAACCACAGCCCGCCTGGCTCTCCATCAGAGCCATTTCACACCGCTCCCCAGCAGAGCCTGTCCACATGGCTCCCCAGCACCACAGCCCAGCCCACCGGGCTCTCCAGCAATGCACACGGGGCCCCCCAGCACCACGGCCCACCTGGCTTTCGAGCAGAGCCTGTTCAAACCACTCCCCAGCAGAGCCTGTCCACACGGCTCCCCAGCACCACAGCCCAGCACACCGGGCTCCCCAGCCCAGCTCAACGGGCTCCCCAGCACAGCACACGGGGCCCCCCAGCATCACAGCCCGCCTGGCTCTCCATCAGAGGCTGTTCAACCCTCTCCCCAGCAGAGCCTGTCCACACGGCTCCCCAGCACCACAGACCACCACACCAGGCTCCCCAGCCCAGCTCAACCGGCTCCCCAGCATAGCACACGGGGCCCCGCAGCACAGCACACGGGGCTTCCCAGCACAACAGCCCGCCTGGCTCTCCAACAGAGCCTGTTCACTCCGCTGCCCAGCAGAGCCTGTTAAAACCACTCGCCAGCAGAGCCTGTCAACACAGCTCCCCAGCAGAGCCTGTCCACAGGGCTCCCCAGCTGAGCCTGTCCACACGGTTCCCCACCACCACAGCCCAGCAAACCGGGCTCCCCAGCACAGCACACTGGGCCCCCCAGCACCACAGCCCGCCTGGCTCTCCATCAGAGCCTGTTCACACCGCTCCGCAGCAGAGCCTGTCTACACGGCTCCCCATCACCTAAGCCCAGCACACGGGGCCCCCCAGCCCAGCACACCGGGCTCCCCAGCACAGCAGACTGGGCCCCCCAGCACCACAGCCCGAATGGCTCCCCAGCAGAACCTGTCTACACGGCTCCCAAGGACCACAGCCCAGCACACCGGGCTCCCCAGCCCAGCTCAACCTGCTACCCAGCAAAGCACACGGGGCCCCCCAGCACCACAGCCTGCCTGGCTCTCCATCAGAGCCTGTTCAAACCACTCCCAAGCAGAGCCTGTCCACACGGCTCACAAGCACCACAGCCCAGCACACTGGGCTCCCCAGCCCAGCTCACAGGGCTCCCCAGCACAGCACACGGGGCCCCCGAGCACCATAGCCCGCCTGGCTCTCCAACAAAGCCTGTTCACACCCCTCCACACCAGAGCCTGTCTACACGGCTCCCCAGCACAACAGCCAAGAACACCGGGCTCCCCAGCCCAGCTCACTGGGCTCCCCAGCACAGCACACGGGCCCCCCCAGCACCACAGCCCGCCTGGCTCTCCATCAAAGCCTGTTCACACCGCTCCCCAGCAGAGCCTGTCTACACGGCTCCCCATCACCACAGCCGAGCAAACCGGGCTCCACAGCCCAGCTCACCGGTCTCCCCAGGACAGCACACGGGGCCCCCCAGCACCACAGCCCGCCTGGCTCTCCATCAGAGGCTGGTCACAGCGCTCCGCAGCAGAGCCTGTCCACACGGCTCCCCAGCAGCACAGCCCAGCACACCGGGCTCACCAGCCAAGCTCACCGGGCTCCCCAGCACAGCAAACGGGGCCCCCCTGCACAGCACACGGGGCCCCCCAGCACCACAGCCCGCCTGGTTCTCCAGAAGAACCTGTTCAAACCGCTCCCCAGCAAAGCCTGTCCACACGGCTCCCCAGCAGCACGTCCCAGCACACCGGGCTCCCCACCCCAGCTCACAGGGCTCCCCAGCACAGCACACGGGGGCCCCCAGCACCACAGCCCGCCTGCCTCTCCAGCAGAGCCTGTTCAAACCACTCCCCAGCAATGCCTGTCCACACGCCTCCCCAGCACCACAGCCCAGAACACTGGGCTCCCCAGCCCAGCTCACCGTGCTCCCCAGCACAGCACACGGGGGCCCCCAAAACCACAGCCCGCCTGGCTTTCCATCAGATCCTGTTCAAACCGCTCCCCAGCAGAACCTGTCTACGCGGCTTCCCAGCAGCACAGCCTAGGACACCGGGCTCCCCAGCCCAGCTCACCGGGCTCCCCACTACAGCACACGGGGGCCCCCAGCACCACAGCCCGCCTGGCTCTCCAGCAGAGCCTGTTCAAACCACTCCCCAGCACAGCCTGTCCACACGGCTCCCCAGCAGCCCAGCCCAGCACACCGGGCTCCCAAGCCCAGCATACGGGGGCCCCCAGAACCGCAGCGCGCCTGGTCCTCCATCAGAGCCTGTTCACACCGCTCCGCAGCAGAGCCTGTCTATAAGGCTCCCCATCACCTAAGCCCAGCACAGGGGGCTCCCCAGCCCAGCACACCGGGCTCCCCAGCCCAGCTCACAGGGCTCCCCACTACAGCACACGGGGGCCCCCAGCACCGCAGCGCGCCTTGTTCTCCATCAGAGCCTGTTCACACCGCTCCCCAGCAGAGCCTGTCTACACGGCTCCCCAGCAGTAAAGCCCAGCATACCGGGCTCCCCAGCACAGCACACGGTGGCCCCCAGAACCACAGCCCGCCTGGCTCTCCAGCAGAACAGCCCAGCACACCGGGCTGCCGAGGACAGCTCATGGGGCTTCCCAGCACAGCACACGGGGGCCTCCAGCACTACAGCCCGCCTGGCTCTCCATCAGAGCCTTTTCACACCGCTCCCCAGCAGAGCCTGTCCACACGGCTCCCCAGCAGCAAAGCCCAGCACACCGGGCTTCCCCGCCCAGCTAACTGGGCTCCCGAGCACAGCACACGGGGGCCCACAGCACCACAGACCGCCTGGTTCTCCATCAGAGCCTGTTCACACCGCTCCCCAGCAGAGCCTGTCTACACGGCTCCCCAGCACCAAAGCCCTGCACACCGGGCACCCAAGCACAGCACACGGGGGCCCCCAACACCACAGCCGGCCTGGCTTTCCATCAGAGCCTGTTCACACCGCTCCCCAGCAGAGCCTTTTCACACCGCTCCCCAGCAGAGCCTGTCTACACGGCTCCCCAGCAGCACAGCCCAGAACACCGGGCTCCCCAGCCCAGCTCACCGGGCTCCCCAGCACAGCACACGGGGGCCCCCAACACCACAGCCCGCATGGCTTTCCATCAGAGCCTGTTCACACCGCTCCTCAGCAGAGCCTTTCCACACGGCTCCCCAGCAGCACACCCTTGGACACCGGGCTCCCCAGCCCAGCTCACCGGGCTCCCCAGCAAAGCACACGGGGGCCCCCAACACCACAGCCCGCCTGGCTTTCCATCAGAGCCTGTTCACACCGCTCCCCAGAAGAGCCTGTCTACACGGGTCCCCAGCAACACAGCCCAGCACACCGGGCTCCCCAGCCCAGCTCATCGGGCTCCCCAGCACAGCACACGGGGCCCCCCAGCACCACAGCCCACCTGGCTCTCCATCAGAGCCTGTTCACACCGCTCCCCAGCAGGGCCTATTCACTCCGCTCCCCAGCAGAGACTGTCCACACGGCTCCCCAGCACCACAGTCCAGCACACCGGGCTCTCCAGCCCAGCTCACCGGGCTCCCCAGCACAGCACACGGGGGCACCCAGCACCACAGCCCGCCTGTCTCTCCATCAGAGCCTGTTCACACCGCTCCCCAGAAGAACCTGTCAACACGGCACCCCAGCAGCTCAGCCCAGCACACCGGGCTCCGCAGCCCAGCTCACCGGGCTTCCGAGCACAGCACACGGGGCCCCCCAGGACCACAGCCCGCCTGGTTCTCCATCAGAGCCTTATCACACCGCTTCGCAGCAGACCCTGACCACACGGCACCCCAGGAGCTCAGCCCAGCACACCGGGCCCCGCAGCCCAGCTCACCGGGCTACCGAGCACAGCACACGGGGGCCCCCCAGCGCCACAGCCCAACTGGCTCTCCATCAGAGCCTTTTCACACTGCCTCCCAGCAGACCCTGTCCACACGCCACCCCATTAGCTCAGCCAAGCACACCGGGGTCCCCAGCGCAACTCACCGGGCCCCCCAGCACAGCACAAGGGGCCCCCCAGCACCACAGCCCGCCTGGCTCTCCATCAGAGCCTGTTGAAACCGCTCCCCAGTCGAGCCTATCCACACGGCTCCCCAGCACCACAGCCCAGCACACCGGGCTCCCCAGCCCAGCTCAACGGGCTCCCCAGCACAGCACACGGGACAACCCAGCACCACAGCCCGGCTGGCTCTCCATCAGAGCCTGTTCACACCGCTCCCCAGCTGAGCCTGTCTACACGGCTCAACAGCAACACAGCCCAGCACACCGGGATCCCCAGCCCAGCTCACCGGGCTCCCCAGCACAGCACACGGGGGCCCCCAGCACCACAGCCAGCCTGGCTCTCCATCAAAGCCTCTTCACACCGCTCCCCAGTCGAGCGTTTCCACAAAGCTCCCCAGAAGTGCCTGTCTACAAGGCTCCCCAGCAGCCCCGCACACCGCAGCACAGCCCGCCGGGCTCTCCATCAGAGCCTGTTCACACGGCTCCCCAGCAGACGCTGTCCACACGGCACCCCAGCAGCTCAGCCCAGCACACCGGGCTCCGCAGCCCAGCTCACCGGGCTTCTGAGCACAGCACACGGGGGCCCCCAGCACCACAGCCCGCCCGGCTCTCCATCAGATCCTGTTAACACCGCTTCCCAGCAGACCCTGTCCACACGGCACCCCAGCAGCTCAGCCCAGCACACCGGGCCCCGCAGCCCAGCTAACCGGGCTACCGAGCACAGCACACTGGGGCCCCCCAGCACCACAGCCAGCCTGGCTCTCCATCAGAACCTTTTCACACCGCTTCCCAGCAGACCCTCTACACACGGCACCCCAGCAGCTCAGCCCAGCACACCGGGCTCCCCAGCACAGCAGACGGGGCCCCCCAGCACCACAGCCCGAATTGCTCCCCAGCAGAGCCTGTCTACACGGCTCCGCAGCAGCACAGCCTAGAACACCGCAGCACAGCCCGCCTGGCTTTCCAGCAGAGCCTGTCCACACCGCCCCCCAGAATAGCCTGTCCACACGGCTCCCCAGCACCAAAGCCCAGCACACCGGGCTCCAAAGCACAGCACACGGGGGCCCACAGCACCACAGCCCGCCTGGCTCTCCAGCATAGCCTGTTTACATCGCTCCCCAGGCGAGCCTGTCTACACGGCTCCCCAGCACCACAGCCCAGCACACCGGGATCCCCAGCCAAGCTCACAGGGCTCCCCAGCACAGCACACGGGGGCCCCCAGCACCACAGCCCGCTTGGCTCTCCATCAGAGCCTGTTCACACCGCTCCCCAGCCGAAAATGTCTACACGGCTCCCCAGCAGCACAGCCCAGCTCACCGGTCTCCCCAGAACATCACACGGGGGCCCCCAGCAACACAGCGCGCCTTGCGATCCAGCAGAGCCTGTTCACACCGCTCCCCAGCAGAGCTTGTCCACGCGGCTCCCCAGCAGCACAGCCCAGCACACCGGGCTCCCCAGCCCAGCTCACCGGTCTCCCCAGCACAGCACACGGGGGCCCCCCAGAACCACAGCCCGCCTGTTTCTCCAGCAGAACCTGTTCAAGCCACTCCCAAGCACAGCCTGTCCACACGGCTCCCCAGCAGCACAGCCCAGCACACCAGGCTCCCCAGCCCAGCATACGGGGACCCCCAGCACCACAGCGCGCCTGGCTCTCCAGCAGAGCCTTTTCAAGCCACTCCCCAGCAGAGCCTGTCCACAGGGCTCCCCAGCAGCACAGCCCAGCACACCGGGCTCCCCAGCCCAGCTCACCGGTCTCCCCAGAACAGCACACGGGGGCCCCCCAGAACCACAGCCCGCCTGTTTCTCCAGCAGAACCTGTTCAAACCACTCCCAAGCACAGCCTGTCCACACGGCTCCCCAGCAGCACAGCCCAGCACACAGGGCTCCCCAGCACAGCACACGGGGCCCCCCAGAACAACAGCCCGAATGGCTCCCCAGCAGAGCCTGTCTACACAGCTCCCCAGAACCACAGCCCAGCACACCGGGCTCCCAAGCCCAGCACACCGGGCTGCCCAGCCTGACACACCTGGCTCCTCAGCCAAGCTCACAGGGCTGCCCAGAACAGCACACGGGGCCCCCCAGCACGACAGCCCGCCTGGCTCTCCATCAGAGCCTCTAAAACCCTCTCCCCAGCAGAGACTGTCCACACGGCTCCCCAGCACCACAGCCCAGCACACCGGGATCCCCAGCCCAGCTCACAGGGCTCCCCAGCACAGCACACGCGGGCCCACAGCACCACAGCCCGCCTGGCTCTCCATCAGTGCCTGTTCACAGCGCTCCGCAGCAGAGCCTGTCTACACGGCTCCCCAGCACCAAAGCCCAGCACACCGGGCTCCCCAGCCCAGCTCACCGGGCTCCCCAGGACGGCACACGGGGTCCCCCAGCAAAACAGCCCGCCTGGCTGTCCAGCAGAGCCTTTTCAAACCACTCCCCAGCAGAGCCTGTCCACACGGCTCCCCAGCACAACAGCCCAGCACACCGGGCTCCCCAGCCCAGCACACCGGGCTCCCCAGCACAGCACACGGGGCCGCCCAGCACCACAGCCCGCCTGGCTCTCCATCAGAGCCTGTTGAAACCACTCCCCAGTAGAGCCTGTCCACACGGCTCCCCAGTACCACAGCCCATTACACCGGGCTCTCCAGCAAAGCTCAACGGGCACCCCAGCACAGCACACGCGGCCCCCCAGCACCACAACCCGCCTGGCTCTCCATCAGAGCCTGTTCACACCGCTCAACAGCAGAGCCTGTCCACACGGCTCCCCAGCACCACAGCCCAGCACACCGGGCTCCCTAGCCCAGCTCACCGGGCTCCCCGACACAGCACACGGGGGCACCCAGCACCACAGCCCGCCTGGCTCTCCATCATTGCCTTTTCACACCGCTCCCCAGCAGAGCCTGTCCACACGGCTCCCCAGCACCACAGTCCACCACACCGGGCTCCCCAGCCAGGCTCAACGGGCTCCCCAGCACAGCACACGGGGCCCCCCAGCAGAGCCTGTCTACACGGTTGGCCAGCACCAACGCCCAGCACACCGGGCTCACCAGCCAAGCTCACCGGGCCCCCCAGCACAGCACACGGGGGCCCCCAGCACCACAGCCCGCCTGGCTCTCCATCAGAGCCTGTTCACACCGCTCACCAGCAGAGCATGTCTTCACGGTTCGCATGCACAACAGCCCAGCACACCGGGCTCCCCAGCCCAGCTCAACGGGCTCCCGAGCACAGGACACGGGGGCCCCCAGCACCACAGCCAGCCTGCCTCTAAATCAGAGCATGTTCAACCCTCTAACCAGGAGAGCCTGTACACACAGCTCCCCAGCACCACAGCCCAGCACACCGGGCTCCCCAGCCCAGCTCAATGGGCTCCCCAGCAAAGCACACGGGGGCCCCCAACACCACAGCCCGCCTGGCTCTCCATCAGAGCCTGTTCAAAACTCTCCCCAGCAGTCCCTGTCCATACGGCTCCCCAGCAGCACAGCCCTGCACACCGGGCTCCCTAGCCCAGCTATCCGGGCTCCCCAGCACAGCACACGGGGACCCCCAGCACCACAGCCCGCCTGGCTCTCCATCAGAGACTGTTCACACCGCTCCCCAGCAGAGCCTGTTCACTCCGCTCAGAAGCAGATCCTGTCTACACGGCTCCCCAGCACCACAGCCCAGCACACCGGGCTCCCCAGCCCAGCTCACCGGGCTCCCCAGCACAGCACACGGGGACCCCCAGCACCACAGCCCACCTGGCTCCCCAGCAGAGCCTGTTCAAACCACTCCCCAGCAGTCCCTGTCCACACGGCTCCCCAGCAGCACCGCCTACCACAGCGGGCTACCCGGCAAAGCTCACCGGGCTCACCAGCACAGCACACAGGGGCCACCATCACCACATCCCGCCTGGCTCTCCATCATGGCCTGTTCACACCGCTCCCCAGTGGAGCCTGTCCACACGGCTCCCCAGCACCACTGCCCAGCACACCGGGCTCCCCAGCCAGGCTCAACGGGCTCCCCAGCATGGAACACGGGGACCCCCAGCACCGCAGCCAGCCTGGCTCTGAAGCAGAGCCTGTTCAAACCAATCCCCAGCAGAACCTGTCCACACGGCTCCCCAGCAGCACAGCCCAGTACACCGGGCTCCCCATCCCAGCTCACCGGGCTCCCCAGCACAGCACATGGGGCCCCCCAGCAGAGCCTGTCTACACGGTTTGCCAGCACCACTGTCCAGTACACCGGGCTCCCCAGCCCAGCTCACCGGGCCCCCCAGCACAGCACACGGGGGCCCCCAGCACCACAGCCCGCCTGGCTCTCCATCAGAGCCTGTTCACACCGCTCCCCAGCTGAGCCTGTCTACACGGCTCCCAAGCACCACAGCCCAGCACACAGGGATCCCCTTCCCAACTCACCGGGCTCCTGAGCACAGCTCACGGGGGCCCCCAGCACCACAGCCCGCCTGGCTCTCCATCAGGCCCTGTTCACACCCCTCCGCAGCAGAGCTTGTCTACACGGCTCCCCAGCACAAAAGCGCAGCACACCGGGCTCCCCAGCCCAGCTCACCGGGCTCCCAGGCATCAGCACACGGGGCCCCCCAGCACCACAGCCCGAATGGCTCCCCAGCAGAGCCTATCTACACGGCCCCCCAGCACCACAGCCCAGCACAAGGGGCTCCCCAGCACAGCACACGGGGGCCCCCAGCACAGCACACGGGGCTTCCAAGTTCAGCTCAACCGGCTCCCCAGCACAGCAAACGGGTCTTCCCAGCACCACAGCCCACCTGGCTGTCCATCAGAGCCTGTTCACACCGCTCCCCAGCAGAGCCTGTTCACTCCGCTCCCCAGCAGAGCCTGTCAACACGGCTCCCCAGCACCACAGCCCAGCACACCGGGCTCCCCACACAGCTCACCGGGCTCCCCAGGCTAGCACACGGGGCCCCCCAGCACCACAGCCCGCCTGGCTCCCCAGCAGAGCCTGTTCAAACCACTCCCCAGCAGTCCCTGTCCACACGGCTCCCCAGCACCACAGCCCACCACACCGGGCTCCCCAGCCCAGCTCAACGGGCTCCCCAGCACAGAGCACGGGGCCCCTCAGCACCATAGCCCCCCTGGTTCTCCATCAGAGCCTGTCCACACCGCTCCCCAGCAGAGCCTTTCCACACGACTCCCCAGCACCTCAGCCCAGCACACGGGGCTCCCCAGCCCAGCTCAACGGGCTCCCCAGCACAGCACACGGGGCCCCCAGCACCACAGCCCGCCTGGCTCTGCAGCAGATCCTGTTCAAACTACTCCCCAGCAGAGCCTGTCCACACGGCTCCCCAGCACCACAGCCCAGCACACCGGGCTCCCCGGCAAAGCTCATCGGGCTCCCCAGCACAGCACACGGGGCCCCCCAGCAGAGCCTGTCTACACGGTTGGCCAGTACCACAGCCCAGAACGCCGGGCTCCCCAGCCTTCCTCAACGGGCTCCCCAGCACAGCACACGGGACCCCCCAACACCACAGCCCGCCTGGCTCTCCATCAGAGCCTGTTCACACCGCTCCCCAGCAGAGCCTGTTCACACAGCTCCGCAGCAGATCCTGTCTACGAGGCTCCCCAGCACAACAGCCAAGTACACCGGGCTCCCGAGCCCACCTCACCGGGCTCCCCAGCACAGCACACAGGGCCCCCCAGCACCACAGCCGGCATGGCTCTCCAGCAGAGCTGGTTCAAACCACTCCCCAGCAGAACCTGTCCACACGGCTCCCCAGCACCACAGCCCACCAACCCGGGCTCCCCAGCCCAGCTCAACGGGCTCCCCAGCACAGAGCACGGGGCCCCTCAGCACCATAGCCCCCCTGGCTCTCCATCAGAGCCTGTCCACACCGCTCCCCAGCAGAGTCTGTCCACACGGCTCCCCAGCACCACAGCCCAGCACACCGGGAACCCAAGCACAGCACACGGGGGCCCCCAACACCACAGCGGGCCTGGCTCTCCATCAGAGCCTGTTCAAACCATTCCCCAGCAGAGACTGTCCATACTGCTCCCCAGCAGAACAGCCCTGCACACCGGGCTCCCCAGCACAGCACACGGGGCCCCCCAGCACAACACCCTGCCTGGCTCTCCATCAGAGCCTCTTCACACCGCTCCCCAGCAGAGCCTGTCCACACGGCACCCAAGCACCACAGCCCAGCACACCGGGCTCCCCAGCCCAGCACACCGGGCTCCCCAGCCCAGCACACCGGCCTCCCCAACCCAGCTCACCGGGCTGCCCAGCACAGCACACGGGGGCCCCCAGCACTACAGCCCGCCTGGCTCTCCATAAGAGCTTGTTCACACCGCTCCGCAGCAGAGCCTGTCTACACGGCTCCCCAGCAGCACAGCCCAGCACACCGGGCTCCCCAGCCCAGCTCACCGGGCTCCCCAGCACAGCACAAGGGGACCCCCCGCACCACAGCCCGCCTGGCTCTCCATCAGAGCCTGTTCAACCCTCTCTCCAGCAGAGCCTGTCCACACGGCTCCCCAGCAGCAAAGGCCAGCACACCGGGCTTCCCAGCCCAACTCAACGGGCTCCCCACCACAGCACACGGGGCTTCCCAGCACAAAAGACTGCCCTGCTCTCCATCAGAGCCTGTTGAACCCTCTCCCCAGCAGAGCCTGTCCACACGGCTTCCCAGCACCATAGCCCAGCACACTGGGCTCCGAAGCCCAGCTCACTGGGCTCCCGAGTACAGCACACGGGGGCCCCAAGCACCACAGCCCCCCTGGCTCTCCATCAGAGCCTGTTCACACCGCTCAACAGCACAGCCTGTCTACACGGCTCCCCATCACCACAGCCCAGCACCCAGGGATCCCCAGCCCAGCTCACCGGGCTCCTGAGCACAGCTCACGGGGGCCCCCAGCACCACAGCGCGCCTGGCTCTCCATCAGGGCCTGTTCACACCCCTCCGCAGCAGAGCCTGTCTACACGGCACCCCAGCACAAAAGCCCAGCACACCGGGCTCCCCAGCCCAGCTCACCGGGCTCCCCAGCACAGCACACGGGGCCCCCCAGCACCACAGCCTGCCTGGCTGTCCAGCAGAGACTGTTCAAACCACTCCCCAGCAGAGCTTGTCCACACCGCTCCCCAGCACAACAGCCCAGCACACTGGGCTCCCCAGCCGAACTCAACGGGCTCCCCAGCACAAAACACGGGGCCCCCCAGAGCCACAGCCCGCCTGGCTCTCCATCAGAGCCTGTTCAGACCGCTCCCCGGCAGAGCCTGTCTACACGGCTCCCCAGCAGCACAGCCCAGCACACCGGGCTCCCCAGCCCAGCTCACCAGGGTCCCCAGCACAGAACACGGGGCCCCCCGGCACCACAGCCCTCCTGGCTCTCCAGCAGAGCCTGTTCAAACCACCCCCCAGAAGAGCCTGTCCACACAGCTCCCCAGCACCACAGGCCAGCACACCATACTCCCCAGCGCAGCTCACCATGGCCCCCAGCCCAGTTCAACGGGCTCCCCAGCACAGCACACGGGGCCCCCCAGCACAGCACACGGGGCTTCCCAGCACAACAGCCCGCCTGGCTCTCCATCAGAGCCTGTTCAAACGACTCCCCAGCAGAGCCGGTCCACACGGCTCCCCAGCACCACAGCCCAGCACACCGGGCTCCCCAGCCCAGCACAACGGGCTCCCCAGCCCAGCACACCGGGCTCCCCAGCCCAGCTCACCGGGCCGCCCAGCACAGGACACGGGGGCCCCCGGCACCACAGTCCGCCTGGCTCTCCATAAGAGCCTGTTCACACCGCTCTGGAGCAGAGCCTGTCGACACGGCTCGCCAGCACCACAGCACAGCACACCGGGCTCCCCAGCCCAGCTCACCGGGCTCCCCAGCACAGCACACGGGGCCCCCCAGCACCAAAACCCGTCTGGCTCTCCAGCAGAGACTGTTCAAACCACTCCCCAGCAGAGCCTTTCCACACGGCTCCCCAGCAGAGCCTGTCCACACGGCTCCCCAGCACCACAGCCCAGCACACCGGGCTCCCCAGCACAGCACACGGGGCCCCCCAGCACCACAGCCCGCCTTGCTCTCCATCAGGGCCTGTTCAACCCTCTTCCCAGCAGAGCCTGTTCAAACCGCTCCCCAGCAGAGCCTGTCCACACGGCTCCCCAGCACCACAGCCCAGCACACCGGGCTCCCCAGAACAGAACACCGGGCCCCCCAGCACAACAGCCCGCCTGGCTCTCCATCAGACACTGTTCACACCGCTCCCCAGCAGAGACTGTTCACACCGCTCCCCAGCACAGCCTGTCTACACGGCTCCCCAGCAGCACAGCCTTGCACACCGGGCTCCAAAGCCCAGCTCAACGGGCTCCCCAGCACAGCACACGGGGGCCCCCAGCACCATAGCCCGCCTGGCTCTCAATCAGAGCCTGTTCAAACCACTCCCCAGCAGAGCCTGTCCACATGGCTCCCCAGCAGCACAGCCCAGCACACCGGGCTCCCCAGCCCAGCACACGGGGCCCCCCAGCACCAGAGCCCGCCTGGCGCTACATCAGAGCCTGTTCACACCGCTCCCCAGCAGAGCCTGTCCACACGGCTCCCCAGCACCACAGCCCAGCACACCGGGCTCCCCAGCCCAGCTCAACGGGCTCCCCAGCACAGCACACGGGGCCCCCCAGCAGAGCCTGTCTACACGGTTGGCCAGCACCACAGCCCAGCACACCGGGCTCGCCAGCCAAACTCACCGGGCCCCCCAGCACAGCACACGGGGGGCCCCAGCACCACAGCCCGCCTGGCTCTCCATCAGAGCCTGTTCACACAGCTCCGCAGCAGAGCCTGTCTACACGGTTCCCCAGCACCACAGCCCAGCACACCGGGCTCCCCAGCCCAACTCAACGGGCCCCCGAGCACAGCACACGGGGGCCCCCAGCACCACAGCCCGCCTGGCTCTCCATCAGAGCCTGTTCACACCGCTCCCCAGCAGAGCCTGTCTACACGGTTCGCACGCACCACAGCCCAGCACACCGGGCTCCCCAGCCCAGCTAAACGGGCTCCCCAGCACAGCACACGGGGGCCCCCAGCACCAAAGCCCGCCTGGCTCTAAATCAGAGCATGTTCAACCCTCTCCCCAGCAGAGCCTGTTCAAACAACTCCCCAGCACCACAGCCCAGCACACCGGGCTCCCCAGCCCAGCTAAACGGGCTCCCCAGCACCACAGCCCACCTGGCTCTCCATCAGAGCCTGTCCACACCACTCCCCAGAAGAGATTGTCCACACGGCTCCCCAGATGAACAGCCCAGAACACCGGGCTCCCCAGCACAGCACACGGGGCCCCCCAGCACCACAGCGCGCCTGGCTCTCCAGCTTAGCCTGTTCACACCGCTCCCCAGCAGAGCCTGTCTACACGGTTTGCCAGCACCACTGTCCATTACACCGGGCTCCCCAGCACAGCACACGGGGGCCCCCAGCACCATAGCCCGCCTGGCTCTCAATCAGAGCCTGTTCAAACCACTCCCCAGCAGAGCCTGTCCACATGGCTCCCCAGCAGCACAGCCCAGCACACCGGGCGCCCCAGCCCAGCACACGGGGCCCCTCAGCACCACAGCCCGCCTGGCGCTCCATCAGAGCCTGTTCACACCGCTCCCCAGCAGAGCCTTTCCACACTGCTCCCCAGCACCACAGCCCAGCACACCGGGCTCCCAAGCCCTGCTCACCGGGCTCCCCAGCACAGCACACGGGGCCCCCCAGCAGAGCCTGTCTACACGGTTGGCCAGCACCACAGCCCAGCACACCGGGCTCGCCAGCCAAACTCACCGGGCCCCCCAGCACAGCACGGGGCCCCAGCCTCCCAGCCCGCCTGGCTCTCCATCAGAGCCTGTTCACACAGCTCCGCAGCAGAGCCTGTCTACCACACCGGTTTCCCCAGCACCACAGCCCAGCACACCAGAGCCTGGCCCAGCTCAACGGGCTCCCGAGCACAACACAGGGCCCCAGCACCACAGCCCGCCTGGCTCTCCATCAGAACCTGTTCACACACGGCTCCACAGCAGAGCCTGTCTACAGGTTCGCACGCACCTGGCCCAGCACACCGGGCTCCCAGCACAGCACGGGGCCCCCAGCAGAGCCTGTCTACACGGTTGGCCAGCACCACAGCCCAGCACACCGGGCTCGCCAGCCAAACTCAGCGGGCCCCCCAGCACAGCACACGGGGGGCCCCAGCACCACAGCCCGCCTGGCTCTCCCATCAGAGCCTGTTCACACAGCTCCGCAGCAGCAGAGCCTGTCTACACGGTTCCCCAGCACCACAGCCCAGCACACCGGGCTCTCCAGCCCAGCTCAACGGGCTCCCGAGCACAGCACACGAGGCCCCCAGCACCACAGCCCGCCTGGCTCTCCATCAGAGCCTGTTCACACCGCTCCACAGCAGAGCCTGTCTACACGGTTCGCACGCACCACAGCCCAGCACACCGGGCTCCCCAGCCCAGCTAAACGGGCTCCCCAGCACAGCACACGGGGGCCCCCAGCACCAAAGCCCGCCTGGCTCTAAATCAGAGCATGTTCAACCCTCTCCCCAGCAGAGCCTGTTCAAACAACTCCCCAGCACCACAGCCCAGCACACCGGGCTCCCCAGCCCAGCTATACGGGCTCCCCAGCACCACAGCCCACCTGGCTCTCCATCAGAGCCTGTCCACACCACTCCCCAGAAGAGATTGTCCACACGGCTCCCCAGATGAACAGCCCAGAACACCGGGCTCCCCAGCACAGCACACGGGGCCCCCCAGCACCACAGCGCGCCTGGCTCTCCAGCTTAGCCTGTTCACACCGCTACCCAGCAGAGCCTGTCTACACGGTTTGCCAGCACCACTGTCCATTACACCGGGCTCCCCAGCACAGCACACGGGTGCCCCCAGCACCATAGCCCGCCTGGCTCTCAATCAGAGCCTGTTCAAACCACTCCCCAGCAGAGCCTGTCCACATGGCTCCCCAGCAGCACAGCCCAGCACACCGGGCTCCCCAGCCCAGCACACGGGGCCCCCCAGCACCAGAGCCCGCCTGGCGCTACATCAGAGCCTGTTCACACCGCTCCCCAGCAGAGCCTGTCCACACGGCTCCCCAGCACCACAGCCCAGCACACAGGGCTCCCCAGCCCAGCTCAACGGGCTCCCCAGCACAGCACACGGGGCCCCCCAGCAGAGCCTGTCTACACGGTTGGCCAGCACCACAGCCCAGCACACCGGGCTCGCCAGCCAAACTCACCGGGCCCCCCAGCACAGCACACGGGGGGCCCCAGCACCACAGCCCGCCTGGCTCTCCATCAGAGCCTGTTCACACAGCTCCGCAGCAGAGCCTGTCTACACGGTTCCCCAGCACCACAGCCCAGCACACCGGGCTCTCCAGCCCAGCTCAACGGGCTCCCGAGCACAGCACACGGGGGCCCCCAGCACCACAGCCCGCCTGGCTCTCCATCAGAACCTGTTCACACCGCTCCACAGCAGAGCCTGTCTACACGGTTCGCACGCACCACAGCCCAGCACACCGGGCTCCCCAGCCCAGCTAAACGGGCTCCCCAGCACAGCACACGGGGGCCCCCAGCACCAAAGCCCGCCTGGCTCTAAATCAGAGCATGTTCAACCCTCTCCCCAGCAGAGCCTGTTCAAACAAATCCCCAGCACCACAGCCCAGCACACCGGGCTCCCCAGCCCAGCTAAACGGTCTCCCCAGCACCACAGCCCACCTGGCTCTCCATCAGAGCCTGTCCACACCACTCCCCAGAAGAGATTGTCCACACGGCTCCCCAGATGAACAGCCCAGAACACCGGGCTCCCCAGCACAGCACACGGGGCCCCCCAGCACCACAGCGCGCCTGGCTCTCCAGCTTAGCCTGTTCACACCGCTCCCCAGCAGAGCCTGTCTACACGGTTTGCCAGCACCACTGTCCATTACACCGGGCTCCCCAGCCCAGCTCACCGGGCCCCCCAGCACAGCACACGGGGGCCCCCAGCACCACAGCCCGCCTGGCTCTCCATCAGAGCCTGTTCACACCGCTCCCCAGCTGAGCCTGTCTACACGGCTCCCAAGCACCACAGCCCAGCACACCGGGATCCCCAGCCCAGCTCACCAGGCTCCCCAGCACAGCACACGGGGGCCCCCAGCACCACAGCCCGCCTTGCTCTCCGGCAGAGCGTGTTTAAACCGCTCCCCAGCAGAGCCTGTCTACACGGTTCCCCAGCAGCACTGCCCAGCACACCGGGCTCCCCAGCCCAGCTCACCGGGCTCCCGAGGACAGAACACGGGGGCCCCCAGCACCACAGCCCGCCTGGCTCTCCGGCAGAGCGTGTTTAAACCGCTCCCCAGCAGAGCCTGTCTACACGGTTCCCCAGCAGCACTGCCCAGCACACCGGGCTCCCCAGCCCAGCTCACCGGGCTACCCAGCACAGAACACGGGGCCCCTCAGCACCACAGCCCGCCTGGCTCTCCAGCAGAGCCTGTTCAAACCACTCCCCAGCAGAGCCTGTACACACGGCTCCCCAGCAGCACAGAATTGCACACCGTGCTCCTCAGCCCAGCTCACCGCGCTCCCGAGCAAAGCACACGGGGGCCCCCAGCACCACAGCCCGCCTGGCAATCCAGCAGAACCTTTTCAAACCACTCCCCAGCAGAGCCTGTCCACACGGCTCCCCAGCACCACAGCCCAACACACCGGGCTCCGAAGCCCAGCTCAACGGGCTCCCCAGCACAGCACATGGGGCCACCCAGCACCACAGACCGCCTGGCTGTCCAGCAGAGCCTGTTCACACCGCTCCCCAGCAGAGCCTGTCCACACGGCTCCCCAGCACAACAGCCCAGCACACCGGTCTCCCCAGCACATCACACGGGGGCCCCCAGCAACACAGCGCGCCTTGCGATCCAGCAGAGCCTGTTCAAACCGCTCCCCAGCAGAGCCTGTCTACACGGCTCTCCAGCAGCACAGCCCAGCACACCGCAGCACAGCCCGCCTGGCTCTCCAGCAGAGCCTGTTCACACCGCTCCCCAGCAGAGCCTGTCCACACGGTTCCCTAGCACCAAAGCCCAACACACCGGGCTCCCCAGCCCAGCTCAACAGGCTCCCCAGCACAGCACACGGGGCCCCCCAGCACCACAGCCCGGCTGGCTCCCCATCAGAGCCTTTTCACACCGCTCCCCAGCAGAGCCTGTCCACACGGCTCCCCAGCATCACAGCCCAGCATACCGGGCTCCCCAGCCCAGCTCACCAGGGTCCCCAGCACAGAACACGGGGCCCCCCAGGACCACAGCCCGCCTGGGTTTCCAGCAGAGCCTGATCAAACCACCCCCCAGCAGAGCCTGTCCACACAGCTCCCCAGCACCACAGCCAAGCTAACCGGGCTCCCCACCACCACAGCCCAGCACACCGGGCTCCACATCCCAGCTCAAAGGGCTCCGCAGCACAGCACACGGGGGCCGCCAGCACCACAGCCCGCCTGGCTATCCAGCAGAGCCTGTTCAAACGACTCCCCAGCAGAGCCTGTCCACACGGCTCCCCAGCACCACAGCCCAGCACACGGGGCTCCCCAGCACAGCACACGGGGGCCCCCAGCACCACAGCCCGCCTGGCTCTCCAGTAGAGCCTGTGTAAACCAATCCCCAC
>JAMOIN010001867.1:0-20773 GCA_024666655.1 Dascyllus trimaculatus
GTGATGTGCTGGTGAGTCCGGTGAGCTGGGCTGGGGAGCCCGGTGTGCTGGGCTGTGCTGCTGGGGAGTCGTGTGGACAGGCTCTGCTACGGAGCGCTGTGACCAGGCTCTGATGGAGAGCCAGGCGGGCTGTGGTGCTGGGGGCCCCGTGTGCTGTGCTGGGGAGCCCGGTTAGCTGGGCCGAGGAGCCCGGTGTGCTGGGCTGTGGTGCTGGGGAGCGGTGTGAAATGGCTCTGATGGACAGCAAGG
The DNA here is from genome assembly GCA_024666655.1 of Dascyllus trimaculatus. NCBI lineage: Eukaryota > Metazoa > Chordata > Actinopteri > Pomacentridae > Dascyllus > Dascyllus trimaculatus. The sequence continues at coordinate 250 of JAMOIN010001867.1, forward strand.
CGGGCTGTGGTGCTGGGGGGCCCCTAGTGCTGTGATGGAGAGCCCGTTGAGCTGGGCTTCGGAGCCCGGTGTAATGTGCTATGGTGCTGGGGAGCCGTGTAGAAAGGCTCTGCTGGGGAGCGGTGTGAACACGCCCTGATGGAGTGCCAGGTGGGCTGTGGTGTTCGGGGCCCCCGTGTGCTGTGCTGGGGAGCCCGGTTAGCTGGGCTGGGGAGCCCGGTATGCTGGGCTGTGCTGCTGGGGAGCCGTGTAGAAAGGCTCTGCTGGGGAGCGGTGTGAACAGGCTCTGATGGAGAGCCAGGCAGGCTGTGGTGCTGGGGGCCCCCGTGTGCTGTTCTGGGGTGCCCGGTTAGCTGGGCTGGGGAGCCCGGTGTGCTGGGCTGTGCTGCTGGGGAGCCGTGTGGACAGGCTCTGCTGGGGAGCAGTTTGCACAGGCTCGGCTGGAGAGCAAGGCGCGCTGTGGTGCTGGGGGCCCCCGTTTTCTGTGCTGGGGACCACGGTGAGCTGGGCTCGGGAGCCCGGTGAGCTGGGCTGGGGAGCCCGGTGTGCTGGGCTGCGGAGCACGGTGAGCTGGGCTGGGGAGCCCGGTGGGCTGGGCTATGCTTCTGGGGAGCCGTGTAGAAAGGCTCTGCTGGGAGCGGTGTGAACAGGCACTGCTGGGGAGTGGTTTCAAAAGACTCTGCTGGAGAGCCAGGAGGGCTGTGGTGCTGGGGGGCCCCGTGTGCCTTGCTGGGTAGCCCGGTGAGATCGGCTGTGGAGCCCAGTGTGCTTGGCTGTGCTGCTGGGGAGCCCTGTGGACAGGCTCTACTGTGGAGCGGTGATAAAAGGCTCTGCTGGAGAGCCAGGCGGCCTGTGGTTCTTGGGGCCCCCGTGTCCAGTACTGGGGAGCCCGGTTAGCTGGGCTGGGGAGCCCGGTGAGCTGGGCTGTGCTGCTGGGGAGCCGAGTAGACAGGCTCTGCTGGGGAGCCGTGTGAACAGGCTCTGATGGAGAGCCAGGCGGGCTGTGGTGCTGGGGGGCACCGTGTTCTGTGGTGGGGAGCCCGGTGAGCTGGGCTGTGGAGCCCGGTGTGCTGGACCGTGCTGCTGGGGAGGCGTGTGGACCGGCTCTGCTGGGGAGCGGTGTGAACAGGATCTGATGGAGAGCCAGGTGGGCTTTGGTGCTGGGGGGCCCCCGTTTGCTTTGCTGGGGACCCCTGTGAGCTGGGCGGAGGAGCCCGGTGTGCCGGGCTGTGCTGCTGGGGAGCCGTGTGGACAGGCTCTGCATGGGAGTGGTTTGAACAGGCTCTGATGGAGAGCCAGGCGGGCTGTTGTACTTGAGGGCCCCGTGTGCTGTGCTGGGGAGCCCGGTGAGCTGGGCTTTTTTGCTGTGGAGCCGTGTAGACAGGCTCTGCTGCCGACGGGTGTGAACAGGCTCTGATGGAGAGCCAGGCGGGCAGTGGTGCTGGGGGGACCCTTCTTCTGTCTTGAGGAGCCCGTTGAGCTGGGCTGGGGAGCCCGGTGTGCTGGGCTGTGGTGCTGGAGAGCCGTGTAGACAGGCTCTGCCGGGGACTGGTTTCAACAGGCTCTGCTGGAGAGCCAGGCGGGCTGTGGTGCTGGGGAGCCGTGTGGACAGGCTCCTCTGGGGAGTGGTTTGAACAGGATCTGCTGGAGAGCCAGGCAGGCTGTGGTGCTGGGGGGCCCCGTGTGCTGTGGTGGGGAGCACTGTGAGCTGGGCTGGGGAGCCCGGTTTGCTGGGCTGTGCTGCTGGGGAGCCGTGTGGACAGGCTCTTCTGGGGAGCGGTGTGAACAGGCTCTGATGGAGAGCCACGCGGGCTGTGGTGCTGGGGGGCCCCGTGTGCTGTGCTGGGGAGCCCGTTGAGCTGGGCTGGGGAGCCCGGTATGCTGGGCTGTGCTACTGGGGAGCCGTGTGGAAAGGATATTGCTGGGGAGTGGTTTGAAAAGGATCTGCTGGACAGCCAGGCGGGCTGTGGTGCTGGGGGGCCCGGTGTGCCGCGATCGGGAGCCCGGTGAGTTGGGCTGGGGAGCCCGGTGTGCTGGGCTGTGGTGCTGCGGAGCCTTGTGGACAGGCTCTGCTGGAGAGCGGTGTGAACCGGCTCTGATGGAGAACCGGGCGGGCTGTGGTGCTGGGGCCCCCGGTGTGCTGTGATGGGGAGCCCGGTGAGCTGGGCTGGGGAGCCCGGTGTGCAGGGCTGTGGTGCTGGGGAGCCGTGTGGACAGGCTCTGCTGAGGAGCGGTGTGGACAGGCTCTGATTGAGAGCCAGGCGGGCAGTGGTGCTGGGGGGACCCTTGTTCTGTCTTGAGGAGCCCGTTGAGCTGGGCTGGGGAGCCCGGTGTGCTGGGCTGTGGTGCTGGGGAGCCGTGTAGACAGGCTCTGCCGGGGACTGGTTTCAACAGGCTCTGCTGGAGAGCCAGGCGGCCTGTGGTGCTGGGGAGCCGTGTGGACAGGCTCTGCTGGGGAGCGGTTTGAACAGGCTCTGATGTAGAGCAAGGAGGGCTGTTGTGCTGGGGGCCCCCGTGTGCTTTGCTGGGGAGCCTGGTGTGCTGTTCTGTGCTGCTGGGGAGCCGTGTGGACCGGCTCTGCTGGGGACCTGTGTGAACAGGCTCTGATGGAGAGCCAGGCGGGCTGTGGTGCTGGGGGCCCCCGTGTGCTGTGCTCAGGAGCCCGTTGAGCTTGGCTGGGAAGCCCGGTGTGCTGGGCTGTGCTGCTGGGAAGCCGTGTGGACAGGATCTGCTGGGGAGCGGTTTGAAAAGGGTCTGATGGAGAGCCAAGCGGGCTGTGCCGCGGTGTGCTGGGCTGAGCTTCTGGGGAGCCGTGTAGACAGGCTCTGCTGGGGAGCGGTGTGATCAGGCTCTGATGGAGAGCCAGGCGGGCTGTGGTGCTGGGGGGCCCCGTGTGCTGTGCTGGGGAACCCGGTGTGCTGGGCTGTTGTGCTGGGGAGCCGTGTGGACAGGCTCTTCTGGGGAGCGGTGTGGACAGGCTCTGCTGGACAGCCAGGCGGGCTGTGGTGATGGGGTGCCCGGTGTGCTGTGCTGGCGAGCCCGTTAAGCTGGGCTGGGGAGCCCGGTGTGCTGGGCTGTTGTGCTTAGGAGCCGTGTGGAAAGGCTCTGCTGGAGAGCCAGGCGGGCTGTGGTGCTGGGGGGCCCCGTGTGCTGTGCTGGGGAGCCCGGTGTGCTGGGCTGTGGTGGTGGGGAGCAGTGTAGACGGGCTCTGCTGGGGAGCGGTGTGAACAGGTTCTGATGGAGAGCCAGGCGGGCTGTGGTGCTGGGGGGCCCCTTGTGCTGTGCTGGGAGGCCCGGTGAGTTGCGCTGGGGAGCCCGGTGTGCTTGGCTGAGCTTCGGGGGTGCCGTGTGGACAGGGTCTGCTGGGAAGCGGTGTGAAAAGGCTCTGATGGAGAGCCAGTTGGGCTGTGTCGCTGGGGGGCGCCCGTGTGCTGTGCTCGGTAGCCCGGTGAGCTGGGCTGCGGGGCCCGGTGTGCTGGGCTGAGCTCCTGGAGTGCCGTGTGGTCAGGGTCTGATGGGAAGCGGTGTGATAAGGCTCTGATGGAGAACCAGGCGGGCTGTGGTGCTGGGGGCCCCCATGTGCTTTGCTGGGGAGCCCGTTCAGCTGGGCTGGGGAGCCCGGTGTGCTGGGCTGTTCTGCTGGGGAGCCGTGTGGACAGGCTCTGCTGAGGAGTCGTGTGGACAGGCTCTGCTGGGGAGTGGTTTGAACAGTCTCTGCTGGAGAGCCAGGCGGGCTGTGGTGCTGTGGGGCCCTGTGTACTGTGCTGTGGAGGCCGGTGAGCTGGCCTGGGCAGCCCGGTGTGCTGGGCTGTGGTGCTGGGGAGCCGTGTAGACAGGCTCTGCTGCGGAGCGGTGTGAACAAGCTCTTATGGAGAGCCAGGCGGGCTGTAGTGCTGGGGGCCCCCGTGTGCTGTGCTGGGCGGCCCGGTGAGCTGGGCTGGGGAGCCCGGTGTGCTGGGCTGGGGAGCCCGGTGTGCTGGGCTGTGGTGCTTGGGTGCCGTGTGGACTGGCACTGCTGCGGAGCGGTGTGAACAGGCTCTGATGGAGAGCCAGGCGGGCTGTGGTGCTGTGGGGCCCCGTGTGCTGTGCTGGGGAGACCGGTGTGCAGGGCTGTTCTGCTGGGGAGCCGTATGGACAGTCTCTCCTGGGGAATGGTTTGAACAGGCTCTGATGGAGAGCCAGGTGGGCTGTGGCTTTGGGGGCCCCCGTGTGCTTTGCTGGGGAGCCCGGTGAGCTGGGCTGGGGAGCCCGGTGTGCTGGGCTGTGGTGCTGGGGACCCGTGTGGACAGGCTCTGCTGGGGAGTGGTTTCAATCGGCTCTGCAGGGTAGTGATGTGAGCAGGCCATGATGGAGAGCCAGGCGGGATGTGGTGCTGGTGGCCCCCGTGTGCTGTGATCGGGAGCCCGGTGATCTTGGCCGGGGAGCCCGCTGTGCTAGGCTGTGCTGCTGGGGAGCCGTGTGGACAGGGACTGCTGGGGAGTGGTTTGAACAGGCTCTGCTGGGGAGCCAGGCGGGCTGTGGTGCTGGGGGGCCCCGTGTGCTGTGCTGGGGAGCCCGGTGAGCTGGGCTGGGGAGCCCGGTGTGCTGGGCTGTGGTGCTGGGGAGCCGTGTAGACAGGCTCTGCTGGGGAGTGGTTTGAACAGGCTCTAATTGCCAGGCGGGCTGTGGTGCTTGGGGCCCCCGTGTGCTGTGCTGGGGACCCCGGCGTGCTGGGCTGTGCTGCTGAGGAGCCGTGTAGACAGGCTCTGCTGGGGAGCAGTGTGAACAGGCTCTGCTGGAGAGCCAGGCGGGCTGTGGTGCTGGGGAGCCCGGTGATCTGGGCTGGGGAGACCTGTGAGATCGGCTTGGGAGCCCGGTGTGCTGGGCTGTGGTGCTGGGGAGCCCTGTCGACAGGCTCTGCTGGGGAGCGGTGTGAAAAGGCTCTGCTGGAGAGCCAGGCGGCCTGTGGTTCTGGGGGCCCCCGTGTCCAGTGCTGGGGAGCCCGGTGTGCTTGGATGTGGTGCTGGGGAGTCGTGTAGACATGCTCTGCTGGGGAGCGGAGTGAACAGGCTCTGCTGGGGAGCGGTGTGAACAGTCTCTGATTGAGAGCCAGGCCAGCTGTGGTGCTGGGGGCCCCCGTGTGCTGTGCTGGGGAGCCCGGTTGGCTGGGTTGGAGGCCCGGTGTGCAGGGCTGTGCTGCTGGGGAGCCGTGTGGAAAGGCTCTACTGGGGAGCGGTGTGAACATGCTCTGATGGAGCGCCAGGTGGGCTGTGGTGCTTGGCGGCCCCGTGTGCTGTGCTGGGGAGCCCGGTCAGCTGTGCTGGGGGCCCCCGTGTGCTGTGCTGGGGAGTCCGGTGAGCAGGGTTGGGGAGCCCGGTGTGCTGGGCTGTGGTGCTGGGGGCCCCCGTGTGCTGTGCTGGGGAGCCCGGTGTGCAGGGCTGTGCTGCTGGGGAGCCGTATGGACAGTCTCTGCTGGGGAAATGGTTTGAACAGGCTCTGATGGAGAGCCAGGCGGGCTGTGGTTTTGGGGCCCCCCGTGTGCTTTGCTGGGGAGCCCAGTGAGCTTTGCTGGGGATCCCAGTGTACTGGGATTGGGAGCCCCGTGTGCTGGGCTGTGGTGCTGGGGAGCCCGGTGTTCTGGGCTGTGGTGCTGGGGAGCCGTGTAGACAGGCTCTGCTGGGGAGCCATTCGGGCTGCGGTGCAGGGGGGCCCCGTGTGCTTTGCTGGGGTGCCCGGTGTGCTGGGCTGGGGAGCCCAGTGTGCTGGGCTGTGGTGCTGGGAAGCCGTCTGGACAGGCTCTGCTGGGGAGAGGGTTGAACAGGTTCTGATGGAGAGTCAGGCGGGCTGTGGTGCTGGGGGGCCCCGTGTGCTGTGCTGCAGAGCCCGTTGAGCTGGGCTGGGGAGCCCGGTGTGCTGGGCTGTTTTGCTGGGGAGCCGTGTACACAGGCTCTGGTGGGGAGCCATTCGGGCTGTGGTGCTGGGGGGCCCCGTGTGCTGGGCTGTGGTGCTGGGTTGCCGTGTGGACAGGCTCTGCTGGGGAGTGGTTTGAACATGCTCTGATGGAGAGCAAGGCGGGCTTTGGTGCTGTGGGGTCCCGTGTGCTGTGGTGGGGAGCCCAGTGTGCTGGGCTGGGGAGCCCCGTGTGCTGGGCTGTGGTGCTGGGGAGCCCGGTGTGCTGGGCTGTGGTGCTGGGGAGCCGTGTAGACAGGCTCTGCTGGGGAGCCATTCGGGCTGCGGTGCAGGGGGGCCCCGTGTGCTGTGCTGGGGTGCCCGGTGTGCTGGGCTGGGGAGCCCGGTGTGCTGGGCTGTGGTGCTGGGGAGCCGTGTGGACAGGCTCTGCTTGGGAGTGGTTTGAACAGGCTCTGATGGAGAGCCAGGCTGGCTGTGGTGTTGGGGGGCCCCGTGTGCTGTGATGGGGAGCTCGGTGTGCTGGGCTGGGGAGCCCCTTGTGCTGGGCTGTGGTGATGGGGAGTCCGGTGTGCTGGGCTGTGGTGATGGGCAGCCGTGTAGACAGGCTCTGCTGCGGAGCGGTGTGAACAGGCTCTGATGGAGAGCCAGGCGGGCTGTGGTGCTGGGGGGCCCCGTGTGCTGTGCTGGGGAGCCCGGTGTGCTGGGCTGTGGTGCTGGGGAGCCGTGTGGACAGGCTGTGCTGGGGAGTGGTTTGAAAAGGGTCTGCTGGAGAGCCAGGCGGGCTGTGGTTCTGGGGGCCCCATGTGCTGTGCTGGGGAGCCCGGTGAGCTGGGCTGAGGAGCCCAGTGTGCTGGGCTGTGGTGCTGGGGAGCCGTGTGGACAGGCTGTGCTGGGGAGCTGTGTGAACAGGCTCTGATGGAGAGCCAGGCGGGCTGTGGTGCTTTGGGGCACCGTGTTCTGTGGTGGGGAGCCCGGTGAGCTGGGCTGCGGAGCCCGGTGTTCTGGGCTGTGCTGCTGGGGAGGCGTGTGGACCGGCTCTGCTGGGGAGCGGTGTGAAACGGATCTGATGGAGAGCCAGGTGGGCTGTGGTGCTGGGGGGCCCCCGTTTGCTGTGCTGGAGACCCCGGTGAGCTGGGCGGAGGAGCCCGGTGTGCTGGGCTGTGCTGCTGGGGAGCCGTGTGGACAGGCTCTGCATGGGAGTGGTTTGAACAGGCTCTGATGGAGAGCCAGGCGGGCTGTTGTGCTTGGGGGCCCCCTTTTCTGTGCTGGGGAGCCGGGTGAGCTGGGCTGGGGAGCCCGGTGTGCTGGGCTGTGGTGCTGGGGAGCCGTGTAGGCAGGCTCTTCTGGGTAGCGGTGTGAACAGGCTCTGCTGGGGAGCGGTGTGAACAGGCACTGATGGAGAGCCAGGCGGGTTGTGGTGCTGGGGGGCCCCTTGTGCTGTGCTGGGGGGCCAGTTGAGTTGGGCTGGGGAGCCCGGTGTGCTGGACTGAGCTGCTGGGGTGCCGTGTGGACAGGGTCTGCTGGGAAGCGGTGTGAAAAGGCTCTGATGGAGAACCAGGCGGGCTGTGGTGCTGGGGGGCCCCCGTTTGCTGTGCTGGGGAGCCCGGTGAGCTGGGCTGGGGAGCCCGGTGTGCTGGGCTGTGCTGCTTGGGAGCCGTGTGGACAGGCTCTGCTTGGGAGTGGCTTGAAAAGGCTCTGCTGGAGAGCCAGGCGGGCTGTGGTGCGGGGGGCACCCGTGTGCTGTGCTGGGGAGCCCTGTGAGCTGGGCTGGGGAGCCCGGTGTGCTAGGCTGTGGTGCTGGGGAGCCGTGTGGACAGGCTCTGCTGGGGAGCGGTGTGAACAGGCTCTGATGGAGAGCCAGGCGATCTGTCGTGCTGGGGGGCCCCGTGTGCTGTTCTGGGCAGCCCTGTGAGCTTTGCTGGGGAGCCAGGTGTGTTGGGCTGGGGAGCCCGGTGTGCTGGGCTGGGGAGCCCGGTGTGCTGGGCTGTGGTGCTGGGGAGCTGTGTAGACAGGCTCTGCTGGGGAGCCATTCGGGCTGTGGTTCTGGGGGGCCCCGTGTGCTTTGCTGGGGAGCCCGGTGAGCAGGGCTGTGGTGCCTGGGAGCCGTGTGGAAAGTCTCTGCTGGGGAGTGGTGTGAACAGGCTCTGATGGAGAGCCAGGCGTCCTGTGGTTCTGGGGGCCCCCGTGTGCTGTGCTGGGGAGCCCGTTGAGCTGGGCCGGGGAGCCCGGTGTGCTGGGCTGTGGTGCTGGGGAGCCGTGTGGAAAGGCTCGACTGGGGAGCGGTTTTAACAGGCTCTGATGTAGAGCAAGGAGGGCTGTTGTGCTGGGGGCCCCCGTGTGCTTTGCTGGGGAGCCCGGTGTGCTGGGCTGTGATGCTGGGGAGCGGTGTGAACAGGCTCTGATGTAGAGCAAGGAGGGCTGTTGTGCTGGGGGCCCCCGTGTGCTTTGCTCGGGAGCCCGGTGAACTGGGCTGTTGAGCCCGGTGTGCTGGGATTTTCTGCTGGGGAGCCGTGTGGACAGGCTCTTCTGGGGAGCGGTGTGGACAGGCTCTGCTGGACAGCCAGGCGGGCTGTGGTGCTGGGGTGCCCGGTGTGCTGTGCTGGGGAGCCCGTTAAGCTGGGCTGGGGAGCCCGGTGTGCTGGGCTGTTGTGCTGGGGAGCCGTGTGGACAGGCTCTGCTGGATAGCCAGGCGGGCTTAGGTGCTGGGGGGCCCCGTGTGCTGTGCTGGGGAGCCCGGTGTGCTGGGCTGTGGTGCTGGGGAGCCGTGTAGACGGGCTCTGCTGGGGAGCGGTGTGAACAGGCTCTGATGGATAGCAAGGCGGGCTGTGATGCTGGGGGGCCCCGTGTGCTGTGCTGGGGAGACCAGTGAGCTGGGCTGGGGAGCCCGGTATGCTGGGCTGTGCTGCTGGGGAGCCGTGTCTAAAGGCATTGGTGGGGAGTGGTTTGAAAAGGATCTGCTGGACAGCCAGGCGGGCTGTGGTGCTGCGGGGGCGCCGTGTGCCGTGCTCGGGAGCCCGGTGAGCTTGGCTGGGGAGCCCGGTGTTCTGGGCTGTGGTGCTGGGGAGCCTTGTGGACAGGCTCTGCTGGGGAGCGGTGTGAACAGGCTCTGATGGAGAGCCAGGCGGGCTGTGGTGCTTGGGGCCCCGGTGTGCTGTGATGGGGAGCCCGGTGAGCTGGGCTGGGGAGCCCGGTGTGCAGGGCTTTGGTGCTGGGGCGCCGTGTGGACAGGCTCTGCTGAGGAGCGGTGTGGACAGGCTCTGATGGAGAGCCAGGCGGGCTGTGGTGCTGGGGGGCCCCTTGTTCTGTGCTGAGGACCCCGTTGAGCTGGCCTGGGGAGCCCGGTGTGCTGGGCTGTGGTGCTGGGGAGCCGTGTGGACAGGCTCTGCTGGGGAGTGGTTTGAACAGGCTCTGCCGGAGATCCAGGCGGGCTGTGGTGCTGGGTGCCCCCGTGTGCTGTGTTGGGGAGCCCGGTGAGCTGTGCTGGAGAGCCCGGTTTGCTGGACTGTGGTGCTGGGGAGCCGTGTGGACAGGCTCTACTGGGGAGCGTTGTGAAAAGGTTCTGATGGAAAGCCAGGGGGGCTGTGGTGCTGGGGGGCCCCATGTGCTGTGCTGGGGAGCCCGGTGAGCTGTGCTGCGGGCCCCCGTCTGCTGTGCTGGGGAGCCCGGTTAGCTGGGCCGAGGAGCCCAGTGTGCTGGGCTTTGGTGCTGGGGAGTAGTGTGGACAGGCTCTGCTGGGGACTGGTTTGAACAGGCTCTGCTGGAGAGCCAGGCGGGCTGTGGTGCTGGGGGGCCCGGTGTGCTGTGCTGGGGAGCCCTGTGAGCTGGGCTGGGGAGCCCGGAGTGCTGGGCTTTTGTGCTTCGGAGCCGTGTAGACAGGCTCTGCTGCGGACGGGTGTGAACAGGCTCTGATGGAGAGCAGGCGGGCTGTGGTGCTGGGGGCGCCCGTGTGCTGTGCTCAGGAGCCCGTTGAGCTTGGCTGGGAAGCCCGGTGTGCTGGGCTGTGGTGCTGGGGAGCAGTGTAGACAGGCTCTGCTGTGGAGTGGTTTGAACAGGCTCTGATGCACAGCCAGGCAGGCTGTATTGCTGGGGGGCCCCGTGTGCTTTGCTGGGGAGGCCGGTGTGCTGGGCTGTTGTGCTGGGGAGCCGTGTGGAAAGGCTCTGCTGGAGAGCGAGGCGGGCTGTGGTGCTGGGGGCCCCCGTGTGCTGGGCTGGGGAGCCCGGTGAGCAGGGCTGGGGAGCCCGGTGTGCTGGGCTGCGCTGCTGAGGAGCCGTGTGGACAGGCTTTGCTGAGGAGCGGTTGGAAAATGCTCTGCTGGAGAGCCAGGCGGGCTGTGGTGCTGGGGGCCCCCGTGTGCTGGGCTGGGGAGCCCGGTGTGCTGGGCTGTGCTGCTGGGGAGCCATGTGGACAAGCTGTGCTGGGGAGTTGTTTCAGAAGGCTCTGCTGGAGAGCCAGGCGGGCTGTGGTGCTGAGGGGCCCCGTGTGCGCTGCTGGGGAGCACGGTGTGATGGGCTGTTGTGCTGGGCAGCCGTGTAGACGGGCTCTGCTGGGGAGCGGTGTTAACAGGCTCTGATGGAGAGCAAGGCGGACTGTGATGCTTTGGGGCCCCGTGTGCTGTGCTGGAGAGCCAGGTGAGCTGGGCTGGTGAGCCCGGTGAGCTGGGCTGTGGTACTGGGGAGCCGTGTAGACAGGCTCTGCTGCGGAGCGGTGTGAACAGGCTCTGATGGAGAGCCAGGCGGGCTGTGGTGCTGGGGGGCCCCATGTGCTGTGCTGGGGGGCCCGGTGAGCTGCGCTGGGGAGCCCGGTGTGCTTGGCTGAGCTGTTGGGGTGCCGTGTGGACAGGGTCTGCTGGGAAGCGGTGTTAACAGGCTCTGATGGAGAGCCGGGCGGGCTGTGGTGCTGGGGGCCCCCGTGTGCTGTGCTGGGGAGCCTGTTGAGCTGGGCTGGGGAGCCCGGTATTCTGGGCTGTGCTGCTGTGGAGCCGTGTGGAAAGGCATTGCTGGGGAGTGGTTTGAAAAGGATCTGCTGGACAGCCAGGCGGGCTGTGGTGCTGGGGGGCCCCGTGTGCCGTGCTGGGGAGGCCGGTGTGCTGGGCTGTTGTGCTGGGGAGCCGTGTGGAAAGGCTCTGCTGGAGAGCGAGGCGGGCTGTGGTGCTGGGGGCCCCCGTGTGCTGTGCTGGGGAGCCCGGTGAGCAGGGCTGGGGAGCCCGGTGTGCTGGGCTGAGCTGCTGGGGTGCCGTGTGTACAGGGTATGCTGGGAAGCGGTGTGAAAAGGCTCTGATGGAGAGCCAGGCATGCTGTGGTGCTGGGGGGCCCCGTGTGGTGTGCTCGGAAGCCCGGTGAGCTGAGCTGCGGAGCCCGGTGTGCTGGGCTGAGCTGCTGGGGTGCCGTGTGGACAGGCTCTTCTGGGGAGCGGTGTGCAAAGGCTCTGATGGAGAGCCAGGTGGGCTGTGGTGCTGGGGGGCCCCGTGTGCTGTGCTGGGGAGCCCGGTGAGCTGGGCTGGGAGCCCGGTGTGCTGGGCTGTGGTGCTGGGGAGCCGTGTGGACAGGCTCTACTGGGGAGCGTTGTGAAAAGGTTCTGATGGAAAGCCAGGCGGGCTGTGGTGCTGGGGGGCCCCCTGTGCTGTGCAGGGGAGCCCGGTGAGCTGTGCTGGGGGCCCCCGTGTGCTGAACTGGGGAGCCCGGTGAGCAGGGCTGGGGAGCCCGGTGTGCTGGGCTGTGCTGCTGGGGAGCCGTGTGGACAGGCTTTGCTGAGGAGCGGTTTGAAAATTCTCTGCTGCAGAGCCAGGCGGGCTGTGGTGCTGGGGGCCCCCGTGTGCTGGGCTGGGGAGCCCGGTGTGCTGGGCTGTGCTGCTGGGGAGCCATGTGGACAAGCTCTGCTGGGGAGTTGTTTCAACAGGCTCTGATTGAGAGCCAGGCGGGCTGTGGTGCTGGGGGCCCCCGTGTGCTGTGCTGGGGAGCCCGGTGTGCTGGGCGTGGTGCTTGGGAGCCGTGTAGACAGGCTCTGCTGGGGAGCGATGTGAAGAGGCTCTGATGGAGAGCCGGGCGGGCTGTGGTGCTGGGGGCTCCCGTGTGCTGTGCTGGGGATCCCGGTGTGCTGGGCTGTGCTGCTGGGGAGCCGTGTGGACAGGCTCTGCTGGGGAGCCAGGCGGGCATTGGTGCTGGGGGGCCCGGTGTGCTGTGCTGGGGAGCCCGGTGTGCTGGGCTGTGGTGCTGGGGAGCCGTGTAGACAGGCTCTGCTGCGGAGCGGTGTGAACAGGCTCTGATGGAGAGCCAGGCGGGCTGTGGTGCTGGGGGCCCTCGTGTGCTGTGCTTTTTGGCCCGGTGAGCGGGGCTGGGGATCCCGGTGTGCTGTGCTGTGGTGCTGGGGAGCTTTGTAGAAAGGCTTTGCTGGGGAGTGGTGTGAACAGGCTCTGTTGGAGAGCTAGGCGGGCTGTGGTGTTGGGGGCCCCCGTGTGCTGTGCTGGGGAGCCCGGTGTGCTGGGCTGTGGTGCTGGGGAGCCGTGTAGACAGGCTCTGCTGCGGAGCGGTGTGAACAGGCTCTGATGGAGAGCCAGGCGGGCTGTGGTGCTGGGGGCCCCCTTGTGCTGTGCTGGTGGGCCCGGTGAGCGGGGCTGGGGATCCCGGTGTGCTGTGCTGTGGTGCTGGGGAGCTTTGTAGAAAGGCTTTGCTGGGGAGTGGTGTGAACAGGCTCTGTTGGTGAGCCAGGCGGGCTGTGGTGCTGGGGGCCCCCGTGTGCTTTGCTGGGGGGCACGGTGAGCTGGGCTGGGGAGCCCGGTGTGCTGGACTGTGGTGCTGGGGGGCCCCGTGTGCTGTGCTGCGGAGCCTGGTGAGATCGGCTATGGAGCCCGGTGTGCTGGGCTGTGCTGCTGGGGAGCCGTGTGGACAGGCTCTGCTGGGGAGCGATGTGAAGAGACTCTGCTGGATAGCCAGGCGGGCTGTGGTGCCGGGGGCCCTCGTGTGCTGTGCTGGGGAGCCCGGTGAGCTTGGCTGGGGAGCCCGGTGTGCTGGGCTGTGCTGCTGGGGAGCCGTGTTGACAGGCTCTGCTGGGGAGCGGTGTGAACAGGCTCTGATGGAGAGCCAGGTGGGATGTGGTGCTGGGGGGCCCCGTTTGCTGTGCTGGGGAGCCCAGTGAGCTGGGCTGTGGTGCTGGGGAGCCGTGTAGACAGGCTCTGCTGGGGAGCGGAGTGAATAGGCTCTGCTGGGGAGCGGTGTGAACAGGCTCTGATGGAGAGCCAGGCGGGCTGTGGTGCTGGGGGCCCCGGTGTTCTTTGCTGCGGAGCACGGTGAGCTGTGCTGGGGAGCCCGGTGTGCTGGGCTGTGCTGCTGGGGAGCCGTGTGAAGAGGCTCTGATGGAGAGCCAGGCGGGCTGTTGTGCTGGGTGCCCCCGTGTGCTGTGCTGGGGATCCCGGTGTGCTGGGCTGTGGTGCTGGGGAGCCGTGTGGACAGGCACTGCTGAGAAGAGTTTTGTACAGGCTCTGATGGAGAGCCAGGCGGGCTGTTGTGCTGGGAAGTCCCGTGTGCTTTGCTGGGGGGGCCCGTGTGCTGTGCTGGGGGGCCCCGTGTGCTGTGCTGGGGAGCCCGTTGAGCTGGGCTGGGGAGCCCGGTGTGCTGGGCTGTGGTGCTGGGGAGCCGTGTGGACAGGCTCTGCTGAGGAGAGTTTTGTATAGGCTCTGATGGAGTGCCAGGCTTGCTGTTGTTCTGGGGGCCCCCGTGTGCTGTGCTGGGGAGCCCGTTGAACTGGGCTGGGGAGCCCGGTCTGCTGGGCTGTGGTGCTGGGGAGCCGTGTGGACAGGCTTTGCTGAGGAGCGGTTTGAAAATGCTCTGCTGGAGAGCCAGGCGGGCTGTGGTGCTGGGGGCCCCCGTGTGCTGGGCTGGGGAGCCCGGTGTGCTGGGCTGTGCTGCTGGGGAGCCATGTGGACAGGCTCTGCTGGGGAGTTGTTTCAACAGGCTCTGATTGAGAGCCAGGCGGGCTGTGGTGCTGGGGGCCCCCGTGTGCTGTGCTGGGGAGCCCGGTGTGCTGGGCTGTGGTGCTGGGGAGCCGTGTAGACAGGCTCTGCTGGGGAGCGGTGTGAAGAGGCTCTGATGGAGAGCCGGGCGGGCTGTGGTGCTGGGGGCCCCCGTGTGCTGTGCTGGGGATCCCGGTGTGCTGGGCTGTGCTGCTGGGGAGCCGTGTGGACAGGCTCTGCTGGGGAGCCAGGCGGGCATTGGTGCTGGGGGGCCCGGTGTGCTGTGCTGGGGAGCCCGGTGTGCTGGGCTGTGGTGCTGGGGAGCCGTGTAGACAGGCTCTGCTGCGGAGCGGTGTGAACAGGCTCTGATGGAGAGCCAGGCGGGCTGTGGTGCTGGGGGCCCCCGTGTGCTGTGCTGGTGGGCCCGGTGAGCGGGGCTGGGGATCCCGGTGTGCTGTGCTGTGGTGCTGGGGAGCTTTGTAGAAAGGCTTTGCTGGGGAGTGGTGTGAACAGGCTCTGTTGGAGAGCCAGGCGGGCTGTGGTGTTGGGGGCCCCCGTGTGCTGTGCTGGGGAGCCCGGTGTGCTGGGCTGTGGTGCTGGGGAGCCGTGTAGACAGGCTCTGCTGCGGAGCGGTGTGAACAGGCTCTGATGGAGAGCCAGGCGGGCTGTGGTGCTGGGGGCCCCCTTGTGCTGTGCTGTTGGGCCCGGTGAGCGGGGCTGGGGATCCCGGTGTGCTGTGCTGTGGTGCTGGGGAGCTTTGTAGAAAGGCTTTGCTGGGGAGTGGTGTGAACAGGCTCTGTTGGAGAGCCTGGCGGGCTGTGGTGTTGGGGGCCCCCGTGTCCTGTGCTGGGCGGCACGGTGAGCTGGGCTGGGGAGCCCGGTGTGCTGGACTGTGGTGCTGGCCAACCGTGTAGACAGGCTCTGCAGGGGGGCCCCGTGTGCTGTGCTGGGGAGCCCGGTGAGCTGGGCTTGGGAGCCCGGTGTTCTGGGCTGTGCTGCTGGGGAGGCGTGTGGACAGGCTGTGCTGGGGAGTGATTTCAAAAGGCTCTGCTGGAGAGCAACGCGGGCTGTGGTGCTGGGGTTCCCCGTGTTCCATGCTGGGTAGCCGGTTTAGCCTGGCTGGGGAGCCCGGTGTGCTGGGCAGTGGTGCTGGGGAGGCGTGTGGACAGGCTGTGCTGGGGAGTGGTGTGTAAAGGTTCTCCTGGACAGCCAGGCAGGCTGTGGTGCTGGGGGCCCCCGTGTGCTGTGCTGGGGAGCCCGTTGAGCTTCGCTGGGGAGCCTGGTGTCCTGGGCTGTGGTGCTGGGGAGCTGTTTGAACAGGCTCTGATTTAGAGCCAGGCGGGCTGTGGTGCTGGGGAGCCGTGTGGACAGGATCTGATGGGGAGCGGTTTGAACAGGCTCTGATGGAGAGCTGGGCGGGCTGTGCTGCGGTGTGCTGGGCTGTGCTGCTGGGGAGCCGTGTAGACAGGCTCTGCTGGGGAGCCATTCGGGCTGTGATGCTGGGGGGCCCCGTGTGCTGTGCTGGGGATCCCGGTGTGCTCGGCCTTGGTGCTGGCCAACCGTGTGGACAGGCTCTGCTGGCGAGAGGTTTGAACAGGCTCTGCTGGGGAGCGGAGTGAACAGGCTCTGATGGACAGCCAGGCGGGCTGTTGTGCTGGGAAGCCCCGTGTGCTGTGCTGGGGGGCCCCGTGTGCTCTGCTGGAGAGCCAGGTGGGCTGTGGTGCTGGGGGCCCCCGGTGAGCTTGGCTGGGGAGCCCGGTGTGCTGCGCTGTGGTGCTGGGGAGCCGTGTGGAAAGGCTCTGCTGGGGAGCGGTGTGAACAGGCTCTGATGGAGAGCCAGTTGGGCTGTGGTGCTTGGGGCCCCCGTGTGCTGTGCTCGGGAGCCCAGTGAGCTGGGCTGAGGATCCCGGTGTGTTGGGCTGTTGTGCTGGGGAGCCTTGTGGACAGGCTCTGTTGGGGAGTGGTTTGAAAAGGGTCTGCTGGATTGCCAGGCGGGCTGTGGTGCTGGGGGCCCCCGTGTGCTGTGCTGGGGAGCCCGTTGAGCTGGGCTGGGGAGACCGGTGTGCTGGGCTGTGGTGCTGGGGAGCCGTGTGGACAGGCTCTTCTGGGGAGCGGTGTGAACAGGCTCTGATGGATAGCCTGGCGGGCTGTGGTGCAGGGGGTCCCCGTATGCTGTGCTGGGGAGCCCGTTAAGCTTGGCTGGGGAGCCCGGTGTGCTGGGCTGTGGAACTGGGGACCCGTGTGGACCGGGTCTGCTGGGGAGTGGCTTGAAAAGGCTTTGCTGGACAGCCAGGCGGGCTGTTGGGCTTGGGGCCCCCGTGTGCCCTGCTGGGGATATCCGTGAGCTGGGCTAGGGAGCCCGGTGTGCAGGGTTGTGGTGCTGGGGAGCTGTGTTGACAGGCTCTGCTGCGGAGCGCTGTGAACAGGCTCTGATGGAGACCCAGGCGGGCTGTGGTGCTGGGGGCCCGCGTGTGCTGTGCTGGGGAGCCCGTTGAGCTGGGCTGGGGAGACCGGTGTGCTGGGCTGTGGTGCTGGGGAGCCGTGAAGACAGGCTCTGCTGGGGAGCCATTCGGGCTGTGGTGCTGAGGGGGCCCGTGTGCTGTGCTGGGGAGCCCGGTGTGCTGGGGAGCCGTGTGGACAGGCATTGCTGGGGAGCGGTGTGAACAGGCTCGGATGGAGAACCAGGCGGGCTGTGGTGCTGGGGGGCCCCCGTGTGCTGTGCTGGGGGCCCCCGTGTGCTCTGCTGCGCAGCCCGGTGAGCAGGGCTGGGGAGCCCGGTGTGCTGGGCTGTGTTGCTGGGGAGCCGTGTAGACAGGCTCAGCTGGGGAGCGGTGTGAACAGGCTCTGATGGAGAGCCAGGCGGGCTGTGGTGCTGGGTTGTCCCGTGTGCAGTGCTGGGGAGCCCGTTGAGCTGGGCTGGGGAGCCCGGTGTGCTGGGCTGTGGTGCTGGGGAGCCGTGTGGATAGGCTCGACTGGGGAGCGGTTTGAACAGGCTCTGATGTAGAGCAAGGAGGGCTGTTGTGCTGGGGGCCCCCGTGTGCTTTGCTGGGGAGCCCGGTGTGCTGGGCAGTGCTGCTCGGGAGCGGTGTGAACAGGCTCTGCTGGGGAGCGGTGTGAAAAGGCACTGATGGAGAGCCAGGTGGGTTGTGGTGCTGGGGGGCCCCGTGTGCCGTGCTCGGGAGCCCGGTGAACTGGGCTGTTGAGCCCGGTGTGCTGGGATTTTCTGCTGGGGAGCCGTGTGGACAGGCCCTTCTGGGTAGCGGTGTGGACAGGCTCTGCTGGACAGCCAGGCGGGCTGTGGTGATGGGGTGCCCGGTGTGCTGTGCTGGGGAGCCCGTTAAGCTGGGTTGGGGAGCCCGGTGTGCTGGGCTGTTGTGCTGGGGAGCCGTGTGGACAGGCTCTGCTGGAGAGCCAGGCGGGCTGTGGTGCTGGGGGGCCCCGTGTGCTGTGCTGGGGAGCCCGGTGTGCTGGGCTGTGGTGCTGGGGAGCCGTGTAGACGGGCTCTGCTGGGGAGCGGTGTGAACAGGCTCTGATGGATAGCAAGGCGGGCTGTGATGCTGGGGGGCCCCGTGTGCTGTGCTGGAGAGCCAGGTGATCTGGGCTGGGGAGCCCGGTAAGCTGGGCTGTGGTGCTGGGGAGCCGTGTAGACAGGCTCTGCTGCGGAGCGGTGTGAACAGGCTCTGAGGGAGAGCCAGGCGTGCTGTGGTGCTCGGGGGCCCCTTGTGCTGTGCTGGGGGGCCCGGTGAGTTGCGCTGGGGAGCCCGGTGTGCTTGGCTGGGCTTCTGGGGTGCCGTGTGGACAGGGTCTGCTGGGAAGCGGTGTGAAAGGGCTCTGATGGAGAGCCAGTTGGGCTGTGGCGCTGGGGGGCCCCCGTGTGCTGTGCTCGGTTGCCCGGTGAGCTGGGCTGCGTGGCCCGGTGTGCTGGGCTGAGCTCCTGGGGTGCCGTGTGGTCAGGGTCTGCTGGGAAGCGGTGTGATAAGGCTCTGATGGAGAACCAGGGGGGCTGTGGTGCTGGGGGGCCCCGTGTGCTGTGCTCGGAAGCCCGGTGAGCTGGGCTGCGGAGCCCGGTGTGCTGGGCTGAGCTGCTGTGGTGCCGTGTTGACAGGTTCTTCTGGGGAGCGGTGTGAAAAGGCTCTGATGGAGAGACAGGCGGGCTGTGGTGCCGGGGGCCCCCGTGTGCTGTTCTGGGGAGCCCGGTGAGCTGGGCTGGGGAGCCCGGTGTGCTGGGCTGTGGTGCTGGGGAGCCGTGTAGACAGGCTCTGCTGGTCAGCGGTGTGAACAGGCTCTGCTGGAGAGCCAGGCGGGCTGTGGTGCTGGGGGCCCCCGTGTGCTGTGGTGGGGAACCCGGCGTTCTGGGCTGTGCTGCTGGGGAGCCGTGTGGACAGGCTCTGCTGGGGAGCAACGCGGGCTGTGGTGCTGGGGGCCCCCGTGTGCTGTGCTGGGGAGGCCGGTGAGCTGGGCCGGGGAGCCCGGTGTGCTGGGCTGTGCTGCTTGGGAGTCGTGTTGTCAGGCTCTGCTGGGGAGTGCTTTGAACAGGCTCTGATGGAGAGCCAGGCGGGCTGTGGTGTTGGGGGGCCCCGTGTGCTGTGCTGGGGAGCCCGGTGAGCTGCGCTAAGTAGCCCGTTGTGCTGGGTTTTGGTGCTGGGGAGCCGTGTGGACAGGCTCTGCTGTGGAGCCGTGTGGAAAGGCTCCGATGGAGAGCGATTCGGGCTGTGGTGTGGGGGGCCCCGTGTTCTGTGCTGGGGAGCCCGGTGTGCTGGGCTGTGGTGCTGGGGAGCCGTGTAGACAGGCTCTGCTGCGGAGCGGTGTGAACAGGCTCTGATGGAGAGCCAGGCGGGCTGTGGTGCTGGGGGGCCCCGTGTGCTTTGCTGGGGAGCCCGGTGAGCTGCGCTAAGTAGCCCGTTGTGCTGGGTTTTGGTGCTGGGGAGCCGTGTGGACAGGCTCTGCTGTGGAGCCGTGTGGAAAGGCTCCGATGGAGAGCGATTCGGGCTGTGGTGTGGGGGGCCCCGTGTTCTGTGCTGGGGAGCCCGGTGTGCTGGGCTGTGGTGCTGGGGAGCCGTGTGGACAGGCTCTGCTGAGGAGAGTTTTGTACAGGCTCTGATGGAGAGCCAGGCGGGCTGTTGTGCTGGGTGGCCCCGTGTGCTGTGCTGGGGGGGCCCGTGTGCTGTGCTGGGGGGCCCCGTGTGCTGTGCTGGGGAGCCCGGTGTGCTGGGCTGTGGTGCTGGGGAGCCGTGTAGAGAGGCTGTTCTGGGGAGCGGTGTGAACAGGCTCTGCTCGAGAGGTAGGCGGGCTGTGGTGCTGAGGGCCGCCGTGTGCTGTTCAGGGGGCCCCCGTGTGCTGTGCTGGGGGCCCCCGTGTGCTGTGCTGGGGAGCCCGGTGTGCTGGGCTGTGCTGCTGGCGAGCCGTGTGGACAGGCTCTGCTGGGGAATGGTTTGAACAGGCTCTGCTGGGGAGCGGAGTGAACAGGCTCTGATGGAGAGCCAGGCGGGCTGTTGTGCTGGGAAGCCCCGTGTGCTGTGCTGGGGACGCTGGTGAGCTGGGCTGGGGAGCCCGGTGTGCTGGGCTGTGCTTCTGGGGAGCCGTGTTGATAGGCTCTGCCGGGGAGAGGTGTGAAAAGGCTCTGATAGAGAGCCAGCCGGGTTGTGGTACTGGGGGCCCCCGTGTGCTGTGCTCGGGAGCCCAGTGAGCTGGGCTTTCGGAGCCCAGTGTGCTGGGCTGTGGTGCTGGGAAGCCGTGTGGACAGGCTCTGCTGGGGAGCGATTTGAACAGGCTCTGCTGGAGAGCAAGGCGCGCTGTTGTGCTGGGGGCCCCCGTGTGATGTGCTGGGGAGCCCGGTGAGCTGGGCTGTGCTGCTGGGGAGCCGTGTAGACATGTTCGGCCGAGGAAGCGGTGTGAAAAGGGTCTGATGGAGAGCCAGGCGGGCTGTGGTGCTGGGGGCCCCCGTGTGCTGTGCTGGGGAGCCCGGTGAGCTTGGCTGGGGAGCCCGGTGTGCTGGGATGTGGTGCTGGGGAGCCGTGTAGACAGGCTCTGCTGGGGAGCGTTGTAAACAGGCTCTGCTGGAGAGCCAGGCGGGCTGTGGTTATGTGGGCCCCCGTGTGCTGTGCTTTGGAGCCCGGTGTGCTGGGCTGTTGTGCTGGGGAGCCGCGTGGACAGGCTCTACTGGGGGGCGGTGTGGACAGGCTCTGCTGGAAAGCCAGGCGGACTGTGCTGCGGTGTGCAAGGCTGTGCTGCTGCCGAGCCGTGTAGACAGGCTCTGCTGGGGAGCCATTCGGGCTGTGGTTCTGGGGGGCCCCGTCTTCTGTGCTGGGGAGCCCGGTGTGCTGGGCTGTGGTGCTGGGTAGCCGTGTAGACAGGCTTTGCTGGGGACCGGTGTGAACATACTCTGATGGAGAGCCAGGCGGGCTGTGATTGTGGGGGCCCCCGTGTGCTGTGCTGGGGGGCCCGGTGAGGTGGGGTGTTGAGACCGGTGTGCTTGGCTCTGCTGCTGGGGAGCCGTGTGGACAGGCTCTGCTGGCGAGTGGTTTGAACAGGCTCTGATGGAGAGCCAGGCGGGCTGTTGTGCTGGGGGCCCCCGTGTGCTTTGCTGGGGAGCCCGGTGTGCTGGGCTGTGGTGCTGGGGAGCCGTGAGGACAGGCTCTGCTGGGGAGTGGTTTGAAGAGGCTCTGATGGAGAGCCAGGCGGGCTGTGGT